>JAJQKJ010000384.1:0-89078 GCA_029574335.1 Rana kukunoris | reverse complement strand
TGATGGATCTTGGCTACTGAGGACTCCACATTCTCATAGGGGAATCCTCTTAGTGGCCCCAAATTTCAGAGAAGACCCTGGTATGCCGAGATCATAAAGATGGCGGTAGGAAAACCTTGGAAGCTTCCGCTTTGTCACGACCTGCTGTCGCAAGGTCCAGTGTTTCATCCTTCCTTACAAAAGCTAGATTTGATGGTCTGGCTACTGAGACCCACATTCTCAAGGGATCTCGGGTCCAGTACTTTCTACACTCATTAATGCTAGAAAGCCAGCCTCCAGTCTTATCTACTATAGAGTCTGGAAAGCATATGTTTTAATGGTGTGAAACTAAGAAATGGAATCCTCAAAAGTATGACATGAGTAGGACTCCCGCCTTTTGCCAGCTATGAGTGGATATGAAATTAGCTCTTAGCAAATAAAAGGCATGGAGCCCATGGACATAGAGTGCTGCACACCCCTGATAAAACTTGAAAAGAAGTGGAAAAGTACCCCTAGGGGCTTTGAGTTGCAGCAAGTGGTATAAGAAAGAATACAATAAAGTATAAAAGTAAAAATGTATTGAATATAAAAGTTCAAAAAAAGTCTGATGAAACAGGACTCAGGATGTGAGCTTAAATAATGTTGGAATACAGAAATAAGCATACATGAAGACAGATCATTTAAGAAATAATGACATGTATACAGTGGCGTAACCAGAGGTTTGGGCGCCCGGGGCAGAATTTTTTTTTCGGCCCCCCCCCCCCCCCCCCCGTATAATCATCCATCATCATAATCATACACTACTCTGACCACTGCAACACAGACTACACTGCACTACACTAGCCACTGCAACATACACTGCACTACACTGACCACTGCGACATACACTGCACTACACTGACCACTGCGACATACACTGCACTACACTGACCACTGCGACATATACTGCACTATACTGACCACTGCGACATACACTGCACTATACTGACCACTGCGACATACACTGCACTACACTGACCACTGCAACATACACTGCACTACACTGACCACTGCAACATACACTACACTGACCAGTGACCACTGCAACACACCCTGCAACTAACATAGCAATATTCCAAGTTTTATCTCCATAGGCTACCATAATTACCATGCTGCATAACGCAGGTACAAACTAAAAATATAGAAGCATTATGAGATGTTAGTGAATATCAGATCAGAGAAAAAAAAATTATATTAAATATGGGTTCCTTGTCTACAAAAAAAATAATCATTTACTGAAAGCTTCTAACGTTTTACAGCACACTTTCTTTTTACAACAGATTTAGAAATGTCAGAAATAACATGCATAACTTATGCATGTTGTTTCTGGGGGGTACCAGACGGGAGAGCGGAGTAAGTGAAAGGGATCCTAAACTGGGTCAGATGGAATACATTCACCACTCTATGCCTATGGAGGAGAGAGTGTGACCAGGGGTGGCCTACGAGAGGTCATAAGTGGGTATACAGGAGGACGGAGGGTGGAATGAAAGAGGGGGGAAAGAGGCAAAGGAGGAGGTAGGGGGACACAAGGGGCCTGGGAAGGAGGGGGTAGGAGAGCGAGGGACACGGGAAACCCCCCCAAGAGTGTGGAGCGCAAAGGCGGAGACAAGGAGAGACAAGCCGACCAGCACAGAGGAACCACAAATCCGCAACAGCTGGGTTCGGGATGGTGGATAGGGTGTGTCCACCATGGGGCGTACCCCTACTGGATGGAACAGAGGCTTCTTATAAAAATAGAAAGAAAAATGTATGTATGTAAATTATATAAGGATGGAAAAACATCTATAAATAGATACATGTGGTGGTATAGATATACCACATATGGATGGTCACCAAGGGACCACAGGGAAAGTGATAATAAAAAGGAGTGGGGAGTGAGTAATCAAGAGGACATGAGAAAAGGAGGATCTTCCCTAAAAAAAGTGTAACAAATAAAATGCAGTGGAGAGTGAAAGGGGAATGAAAGGTGTGCTGGAACAGTGACAGTGTGGGAGGGCATGGGATACATGCAAGCCAAGGAGGTGGCAGGGGTGAGGGTGAATGAAATGGAAGGTAAGTGAGGTGAGTGTGCCAGAGGGAGGAGGGGTAAATTAAGGTGAGAAGACAATTAATGAAGAAGTGAAGGTACCTGGCCGATGAGGTAACGAAGTATAAAGATATGGAGGAAGAAGGGAAACTTCCCTTGAAGATAAAGAGTGGATATTTGCAGGGTACCCCTGTCTGTTCGAGAGAGGGGAGAAACAAGCAAAACCAAAGAGGGTGGTTGCACAACGTGCTGAAATAAATGAAAAGCAGAGCTGTAAAAGCAAAGGGGTGCCAGAAAGGCATCCCCGACTTACCCTAAAATGATGAGGTATGTCCTGCCTGAGCGTTCAACTAGCAATGGGTATTAAGTCCATCCACACTGCAGGTGCTTTTTATATAGGAGCCTGAGACCAATAGGGGCCAAGCCAATGGAAGATGGGGAATATCCGATGGGTATGGGCGAGCATGACCCCTCCCCCCCCAGGCTAGCGCTCCACCCTCCCCCCGGGGAAAGTGACCCAGGCCTCCCCCCAGGGATGTAAAACTACCCAGGAGGTGAACCCTCGGGTCCCGCCCCTCCCAAGCAGGGGACCCTCCCTCCCCATGGTGAAAAGGGGAGGAGACTGGCTGCATGTCCAGTGCACCTGTACCGCCAGAGGGCGGGCGCTGAGATGGCCACCCCGTTCATCTGCCAGGCTTGTTCCAGCGAACGAGCTGGTTCCATGAAGGACTGCGCAGGCGCAATCTCATCTGTCGGTGTGGTTCCAGCTAACGAGCTGGTTCTGTGCAGGCGCAGTCGTTCCCGACGGAAACCTCCGAACCTCGACGACATCCAGGGCGACGTGGATAGTGAGGAAAGTGGCCAGTCGGCCTCACGTCCTCGCTTCGCTCGGACGGCTCGCTCCGCTCGCTCGGCCTCCTGGCTCTTTTTTTAACATCCTCCAATCCACGGGGATGTTAAAGAATGAGCCGGGGGTTCAGAGATTTCCGTCGGGAAGGATTGAGCCTGCGCAGTCCTTGAAGGAACCTGCTCGTTAAGGGAAAAACCCTGACAAGTCACCAGCGTTCCCAAAGGACACATGGTGGTGTGTCCCGGCTAGCACGCCGGCGTCCTACGGGCTGCATGACGCAGCCCGTAGAGAATGGAATGAGCGTGTGCGCGGTGCCGGCGCCATGACGTCACCGTGCGCCGCGCACACGGACGGAGATAGGGGAGACAAAGGGACTCCGCCGGCAGTCAGAGGGCTCCCCCTAGTGGCTTAGAAATAGAAGGCCACAGGGGATGTGCAATGCACTTGGGTGTAGGCCATATGCATGCCAAGACCCAGACTGCCGGGAGGCTACCAATTAGGGAAAACTCCCCCCCAACAAAAGGACACAGGTGCTACTGCCCGAATGGATGGAAAAGGGACCCCAAGGGGCAAAAAACGATGGGGTATGAGGTCGTGGGAGGGTGGAAACAAGCCGGGCATCCCAGATGGCACCAGGATGGGGGTAAACAAAAGTACACCTGTGGTAATGTGTAGAACAGGTATACACTAAAGGCGGCAAATATTCTCCATGGTTAAAGTGGAGCTCCACCCTCTTTTTCAACTTTGTTCCATCCGTTTTCATACTGCCCCCTTAAATCGAATTGGCATTTATTTTACTTTTATTTTAAAAACTCACTGAGCCAGATTCTCATATATTTTCGGCGGCGTAGCGTAAGCCATTTACACTACGCCGCCGCTGCGTGCTAAAGCAAGTGCTTTATTCTCAAAGCACTTGCTCCGTAGTTTGCGTTGGCGTCTCGTAAATCGCCAAGCGTAAACCCGCGCAATTCAAATGGGGCGGCTTGTATTTAAATTAAGCGCGCCCCCGCGTCGAACGAACTGCGCATGCGCCGGCCGGGGAAAAAGCCCAGTGCGCATGCTCCAGCTCACGTCGGGGAAGCGTTGTTGAAACCGACGTCAAAACGACGAGTGAGAGCGTCATTTACGCAAGTCCCTATTCGCGAACGAGTTAGTTAAAACGACGTAAGCGACGGAAAAAGCCAACGACTGACCCGACGCCATACTTAACATGGCGTCCGACGGGACACGACGGCATCCGACGGGACCTCGTAAGGTTACTCCACATAGAAGCTGGGGTAACCTTACGCGAACGAAAACGACGTACGCGACGACGGCGGCGGGGCGTAAAGGCGTAAAAGCGATCGAGAATCGGCGTACTACTTCATTTGCATATGCAAATGAAAAAAACAACGTGAAGGCCACCTAGTGGCCGGAGTTGTCATTACACCTACGATCCGAAAGTGTAATGCTTTTACACTTGTCGGATGTAGAAGCGTATCTATGCAAAAGTGATGCTCAGCATCACACGCATAGATACGAGACAAAAAAAAAGGCGATACGACGGGGTATCTGAGATACTCCGTCGTAACGCCTCTGAGAATCTGGCCCACTGTGCTGTGCAGATGAGTTTATTTATTCCGCCGCGGCCACAGCGGCATCGCCGCGTCAATCACAGCTGTTTTGCCTCCTGGGAGATGTCCCCTCTCTCCTGTGTATTATTATGGAGCTGCCTGGCTGGGTGTGTTTTCGGCAGTGACACTGTAACACGGTCCCTCCCCCCTAGACTGGCTCATGTGATAGTGGATAGAATCTGTGTTCAGCCTATCTGTGTTCAACGGTCTAGGGGGGTAGGAGAGTGTTACACACGGTCTAGGGGGGTAGGACCGTGTTACAACCACCCCGAAAACAAACCCAGCCAGGAGCCGTCAGCATCAGATCAGCATTGATCCCGCCCTACGTGCCTAATAGAGGACCCAGGCAGCCATGGCAGTCAGCATTGATGCCCGCCCTATGAATGATTACGTGCCTAATAGAGGACCGCTTATATTCAGCAGGGGGCAGCCGCTGATCGCTTGCAGGAGGTAAAAGGAGAACAACCTTGCTATATTCCTCTATACAGCCGCTGATCGCTTGCAGGAGGAATAGGAGAAAGCATTCAGCACCTGTATGGAGATTAATATAGAATGCAGCCCACTCTGCTTCACTCTATCCAATTTCCTATATGCAGCCCCCAGTGTTCTCCCCAATTCTCCTTGAACCCCCTACCAGTGTTCTCAGCTCCCCCCCACAGTGTTCTCCAGCCCCCTCCACAGTGTTCTCCCCTACCACACTCTCCAGTTCCCCCCATGCTCTCCACCCCTTCCCTCCCCCCGTGCTGACCACCCCTGTTCTCCCCCAGTGGTCTCCACCCCAGTGGTCTCCAACCCTGTTTCGCCGTGTGCTGTCTCATTATGACGGGGTTCCCACCATCCGTGTGCTGTGCTGCGCTCAATATGTTCGGGGTTCCCCCACCCCTGTGCTGTGCTGTGCTCAGTATGAGGGGTTCCCACCATCCCTGTGCTGTGCGCTCAGTATGAGGGGTTCCCACCATCCCTGTTCCCAGTATGAGGGGTTCCATCATCCCTGTGCTGTGCTCATTATGAGGGGTTCCCACCATCCCTGTGCTGTGCTGAGTTTCTGGGTTTGTACTTCTGCTGTGCTCATTATGAGGGGTTGCCACCATCCCTGTGCTGTGCTCATTATGTCGGGGTTCCCACCATCCCTGTGCTGCGCTCAATATGAGGGGTTCCCAAATGCCTGTGCTGTGCTCATTATGACAGGGTTCCCACCATCCCTGTGCTGTGCTCATTATGTCGGGGTTCCCACCATCCCTGTGCTGCGCTCAATATGAGGGGTTCCCACCATCGCTGTGCTTATTATGAGGGGTTCCCACCATCCCTGTGCTGTGCTCAATATGTTGGGTTTACCACCATCCCTGTGCTGCGCTCAATATGAGGGGTTCCCACCATCCCTGTGCTGTGCTCAATATGAGGGGTTCACACCATCCCTGCGCTCATTATGACGGGGTTCCCACCATCCCTGTGCTGTGCTCATTATGAGGGGTTCCCACCCTTCCTCTGCTGTGCTCAATATGAGGGGTTCCCACCCTCCCTGTGCTCAATATGAGGGGTTCCCACCATCCCTGTGCTGTGCTCAATATGAGTGGTTCCCACCATCCCTGTGCTGTGCTCATTATGACGGGGTTCCCACCATCCCTGTGCTGTGCTCCATATGAGGGGTTCCCACCATCCCTGTGCTGTGCTAATAATGACAGGGTTCCCACCATCCCTGTGCTGTCCTCATTATGAGGGGTTCCCATCATCCCTGTGCTGTGCTCATTATAAGGGGTTCCCACCATCCCTGTGCTGTGCTCATTGTAAGGGGTTCCCACCATCCCTGTGCTGTGCAGAGTTCCTGGGTTTTGTACTTCTGCTGTGCTCATTATGAGGGGTTCCCACCATCCCTGTGCTGTGCTCATTATGAGGGGTTCCCACCCTCCCTCTGCTGTGCTCAATATGAGGGGTTCCCACCATCCCTGTGCTGTGCTCAATATGAGTGGTTCCCACCATCCCTTTGCTGTGCTCATTATGACAGGGTTCCACCATCCCTGTGCTGTGCTCATTATGTCGGGGTTCCCACCATCCCTGTGCTGCGCTCAATGTGAGGGGTTCCCACCATCCCTGTGCTGTGCTCATTATGAGGGGTTCCCACCCTCCCTCTGCTGTGCTCAATATGAGGGGTTCCCACCATCCCTGTGCTGTGCTCAATATGAGTGGTTCCCACCAACCCTTTGCTGTGCTCATTATGACGGGGTTCCACCATCCCTGTGCTGTGCTCATTATGAGGGGTTCCCACCATCCCTGTGCTGTTCTCATTATGACGGGTTCCCACCATCCCTGTGCTGTGCTCATTATGATGGGGGTTCCCACCATCTATGTGCTGTGCTCATTATGACGGGGGTTCCCACCATCCATGTGCTGTGCTCATTATGACGGGGTTCCCACCATCCCTGTGCTGTGCTCATTATGAGGGGTTCCGACCATCCCTTTGCTGTGCTCATTATGTCGGGGTTCCCACCATCCCTGTGCTCATTATGAGGGGTTCCCACCATCCCTGTGCTGTGCTGAGTTCCTGGGTTTGTGCTCCTGCTGTGCTCATTATGAGGGGTTTCCACCATCCCTGTGCTGTGCTAACTTCCTGGGGCTGTACCACTGCTGTGCTCATTATGAGGGGTTCCCACCATCCCTGTGCTGCGCTCAATATGAGGGGTTCCCATCATCCCTGTGCTGTGCTCATTATGAGGGGTTCCCACCATCCCTGTGCTGTGCTGAGTTTCTGGGTTTGTACTTCTGCTGTGCTCATTATGAGGGGTTGCCACCATCCCTGTGCTGTGCTCATTATGAGGGGTTCCCACCCTCCCTCTGCTGTGCTCAATATGAGTGGTTCCCAAATGCCTGTGCTGTGCTCATTATGTCGGGGTTCCCACCATCCCTGTGCTGCGCTCAATATGAGGGGTTCCCACCATCGCTGTGCTTATTATGAGGGGTTCCCACCATCCCTGTGCTGTGCTCAATATGTTGGGGTTACCACCATCCCTGTGCTGCGCTCAATATGAGGGGTTCCCACCATCCCTGTGCTGTGCTCAATATGAGGGGTTCACACCATCCCTGCGCTGTGCTCATTATGACGGGGTTCCCACCATCCCTGTGCTGTGCTCATTATGAGGGGTTCCCACCCTCCCTCTGCTGTGCTCAATATGAGGGGTTCCCACCCTCCCTGTGCTCAATATGAGGGGTTCCCACCCTCCCTGTGCTGTGCTCAATATGAGTGGTTCCCACCATCCCTGTGCTGTGCTCAATATGGGGGGTTTCCACCACCCCTGTGCTGTGCTGTGCTAAGTTCCTGGGTTTGTACTTCTGCTGTGCTCATTATGAGGGGTTCCCATCATCCCTGTGCTGTGCTCATTATAAGGGGTTCCCACCATCCCTGTGCTGTGCTCATTGTAAGGGGTTCCCACCATCCCTGTGCTGTGCAGAGTTCCTGGGTTTTGTACTTCTGCTGTGCTCATTATGAGGGGTTCCCACCATCCCTGTGCTGTGCTCATTATGAGGGGTTCCCACCCTCCCTCTGCTGTGCTCAATATGAGGGGTTCCCACCATCCCTGTGCTGTGCTCAATATGAGTGGTTCCCACCATCCCTTTGCTGTGCTCATTATGACAGGGTTCCACCATCCCTGTGCTGTGCTCATTATGTCGGGGTTCCCACCATCCCTGTGCTGCGCTCAATGTGAGGGGTTCCCACCATCCCTGTGCTGTGCTCATTATGAGGTGTTCCCACCCTCCCTCTGCTGTGCTCAATATGAGTGGTTCCCACCATCCCTTTGCTGTGCTCATTATGACGGGGTTCCACCATCCCTGTGCTGTGCTCATTATGTCGGGGTTCCCACCATCCCTGTGCTGCGCTCAATGTGAGGGGTTCCCACCATCCCTGTGCTGTGCTCATTATGAGGGGTTCCCACCATCCCTGTGCTGTGCTCATTATGACGGGTTCCCACCATCCCTGTGCTGTGCTCATTATGACGGGGGTTCCCACCATCCATGTGCTGTGCTCATTATGACGGGGGTTCCCACCATCCATGTGCTGTGCTCATTATGACGGGGTTCCCACCATCCCTGTGCTGTGCTCATTATGAGGGGTTCTGACCATCCCTGTGCTGTGCTCATTATGAGGGGTTCCCACCATCCCTGTGCTCATTATGAGGGGTTCCCACCATCCCTGTGCTGTGCTGAGTTCCTGGGTTTGTGCTCCTGCTGTGCTCATTATGAGGGGTTCCCACCATCCCTGTGCTGTGCTAACTTCCTGGGGCTGTACCACTGCTGTGCTCATTATGAGGGGTTCCCACCATCCCTGTGCTGTGTCCAATATGAGAAGTTCCCACCATCCCTGTGATGTGCTGAGTTCCTGGGTTTGTACTTCTGCTGTGCTCATTATGAGGGGTTCCCACCATCCCTGTGCTGTGCTCATTATGAGGGGTTCCCACTATCCCTGTGCTGTGCTCATTATGAGGGGTTCCCACCATCCCTGTGCTGTGCTAACTTCCTGGGGCTGTACCCCTGCTGTGCTCATTATGAGGGGTTCCCACTATCCCTGTGCTGTGCTCATTATGTGCTGTGCTGACTTCCTGGGTTTTTACTAGACATGTGCAGACTGAAATATTTTGTTTCCTTTTCGTCCGGAAAATACATTTATTTTGTTACTCCCGAAAATCGTTTTGATTTATTTTTTTCATCTAGAAACGACGATTTTCGATGCTTTGTCGAATTTTCGTCGTTCAATTCGACAAAGCTTCGAAAATCGTCGCTCTGAATACAGTGAATAGGTAGAAATTGAACGACGAAAATGCGACGATTTTCAATGCTTTGTAGAATTTTCGTCGTTCAATTCGACAAAGCATCGAAAATCGTTGTTCTGAATACAGTGAATACGTAGGAATTGAACTAAGAAAATTTGACAAAGCATCGAAAATTGTCGGATCTCAACGAAAATAAAGCATTTTTTATGTCGGATCTTTCGGTTTTTCGTTTCTTGCGCTTTTGTTTGCATTCGTTAAAACGATAATGAAAATACCAGATTTTCGGACGAAAATGCATTCTAACGAAAACGAATGCACATGTCTAGTTTTTACACAGCAGAAGTACAAACACAGGGATGTCAGCACAGCACAGGGATGGTGGGAACCCCTCATAATGTGCACAGCAGAAGTACAAACCCAGGAAGTCAGCACAGGGATGGTGGGAACCCCTCATGAGCACAGCACAGGGATGGTGGGAACCCCTCATAATGAGCACAGCAGAAGTACAAACCAAGGAAGTCAGCACAGAGATGGTGGGAACCCCTCATGAAGGGTTCCCACCATCCCTGTTCTGTGCTGAATTCCTGGGTTTGTACTTCTGCTGTGCTCATTATGAGGGGTTTCCACCATTCCTACAGCCCCAGGAAGTCAGCACAGCACAGGGATGGTGGGAACCCCTCATAATGAGCACAGCAGATACTATTAGTCCTCTTTAAGTGTCCAGATTTTTAAAATTATCATAACGAATGTTGGTAATTATTATGAAAAGTGAACGAATCTAACGGAAATTCGTATTTCGTATGAATCCGAATTGAGTTTCGGGCACAAAATACGAAATAACGGCTAATGCGAAACGGAACTAAACAAAATGGGCCAGATTCACAAAGCACTTACTCCGGAATATCACGAGTTAGGCACGCGCAAGTCTAAAAATGCACACGCTTATCTATGCACCGTATCCCCAAAACGATGTACGCCTGAAATCCACATTTTTTAGACCGACGTAATTTCGATAGACCGACGCAGCGTGCGTGCAAAACTGCACTAGACACACCATTGATTTACTAATATGCAAATGAGGGAGATACGCCGATCCACAAAAGTAAGTTTGTGCGGTGCAGTCTACACGATGTGCTTATCAGCTGCACGGCCGGTCTAAAATTAGACCAAATAAAGCAGGTTTAAAATTAGACAATCCGTCTACATGTCAGCAAAAGCAACACCATTAGGGCCGAGCTGGCAGCCACACTTGCAGGACATTAATCTGTATGCCAACATGCCAGGGGCATCCTTGCTCATAGCTATACTACTGACTTTAGATGAGCGCAGAAGGAGGAAGGCACGGAGGAGGGCACGGAAGAGGATCTCTGTCAGGTATATCCGTGGGGTGAGCCCGATGGTAATAGGCCCCCCTTTTGGCTGGAATTAGGGTGCAATTGGAGACATACCCTGTGTTAATAGGAGGGTAGATATTGGTTCCTCAGCTTCCACTAATTTCAGTGAAATTGAGTAAAGGTGGATTAATTAGGTCAGGAGCCTGTGCAGGCCAGCAGGCCCAAATATTGCTAAAGTAAAATGATCCTATGCTGCTATAAGGATGCCAGTTGTGACCGATGCACCCTAAACCATATAAAACAAAGAAAAAAATGTGTCTCTAGAGCAGTGATGGCGAACCTTGGCACCCCAGATGTTTTGGAACTACATTTCCCATGATGCTCCACTACACTGCAGAGTGCATGAGCATTATGGGAAATGTAGTTCCAAAACATCTGGAGTGCCAAGGTTCGCCATCACTGCTCTAGAGTCTAATAGGTAGGAATCCCTACTAGTGTGGTTGATTACACTAGTAACCACACTAGTAGGGATTCCTACCTATTAGACTCTAGAGACACATTGGCCCAGATTCACAGATCGATTACGCCTGCGCAACAGGAGATGCGCGTGCGTAAGTCGAAATGTGCGCATGCGTTTCGATGCACGGCATCCCCAGAACGAGATACGCAAAAAATCTATTTTTTTTGTCCCGCGTAATTTCGTTAGACTGGCGCATCCGTCCGCGCAAAAGTGCGCTAGACAGACCATTGATTTGCTAGTCAAATATGCTAATGAGGGACTTACGGGGATCCTCAAAAGAACGTTGGGGCAGCGCAGCGCAGGCAACAGCTGGTCTAAAAAGAGAAAAAAAGTCTACTTGTTAGATAAAGCAACACTGTTAGGCCCCATACACACGATCGGACATATCCGATGAAAACGGTCCGCCGAATCCATTCGGTGGCGGCGCGGGACGACATGTCTGCTGGTAAGTGTACTAACCAGCAGACATGTCGGGCGGACACATTCCCACCCGATAGATTTCAAAGCATGCTTTGAAATCTGTCGGGTGGACAAATCTGTCCGTTAGCCCATACACACGATCGGAGATGTCTGCTGAAACGGTCCATCGGACCGTTTTCAGCGGACATATCCGCTCGTGTGTACGAGGCCTTAGTGAGGAGCTCAGCAGTCACACGTGTTGCACAACAATCTGTATGCCAACATGCCAGGGGCATCGTCGCACATAGCTATACTACTGACTTTAGATGAACAAAGAAGGATGAGGGCATGGAGGATGGCACGGAGGATGGCACAGGAGAGGATATACCGCACCCGCATAGACCTGTTTGGCATGAGTGATTCTGAGGTGTTTTGCATCTTCAGATTCACCCCTCATGTCATCCTGGAATTAACCACAACCCTGCAGGAGGACATCACCAGCCCAACACACCGCTCACATGCAGTGCAGCCACTGGTCAAGGACATGGCAACACTCCATGTCCTTGCCAGTGGCTCTTTTCAGCGTACAAGTGGAGTGGTGGCTGGGATGTCACAATCCTCCATGAGCAGATGTGTGCACCAGGTTGTCCCTGCAATACTCAGACGCATGGCCAACCAAATCATCAAACCCACCACCGAGGAGCTGCGGCTGAAGGCAATGACAGATTTCTACAGAATTGCCAGATTCCCACGCACTGTGGGGGCCATTGATTGCACACATGTGGCACTCCAGCCCCCCCAGGAGACAGAGCACATGTACCGCAATCAGAAGCATTGGCATTCCATCAATGTACAGGTGATAGTCGATGCCCAAGGCCTCATATGGCACGTCCGTGCCAAACACCCAGGGTCCAGCCATGACAGCTACATATACAATCATATATATACAATCAAAGCCACATCCGAATGGAATTCGATCAGAACGTGTATGGGGACACCTGGCTGGTTGGTGAGTGACATGGGTGGCAGGCATGACTATCCCCTCCCATGATGCACATCAAAAGTGGCACATGCATGACTAACATCCTCCTGTCTTTTCCCTTACAGGTGACTCTGCATATGCACTGGGACCCCATCTAATGACTCCTTTCCGGAACCCCCAAACCAGAGGAGAGAGAAAATACAATGAAGCACACATCAAAACCCGTGCAGTGGTGGAGAAAACATTTGGGCTCCTGAAGTCCCGTTTCCGCTGCCTGGATAAGTCCGGGGGGACCCTATTGTATTCCCCTACCTTTGTGTGTCAGATCATCGGTGCATGTTGCATTCTGCACAACTTTGCTATGAGAAAAGGCCTGCAGATTGACATACGTGATGACCTGACCCCCGACCCACACAGTCCCCACCTGCCAGAGGAGAACCAGTCTGCTGATGGAAGAGCAGTCAGGAGGGTCCTCGCCGTAGGCATCTTTGGACAATAAACCAAAACTTTAATCACACAGACAATGCACGCGTGTACACCACTGATGTCACTAGATCACACACACCACATCCACATCGCATTGGATTAGCCCAAGTCCAGCATGTAGGACTTGGGAGCAGCAACGCCAGCGTCAAGGCCCCAATGATGTCGCTGTCCATTCATACACCTTTCACACGTCATTCATACAGCCGTGGGGTTAACTTCACCACCACGGCCGACACCCCTTACTGGCAGGAGTGCCACCCCCTCACATTCACACACCATTCACACTGCAACGTGTGCAGTATCAATAAAATAAAAAACTCATAACCTGAGTATAAATCCAAATAAAATAAAAAACTCATAACCTGAGTATAAATCCAACCAAAAAAAAAAAAAAAATCATCGGGGATGCCGGGGGCTCCTTCTTGCCGAACCTCTCTGGCTCCTCAGCTGCCTGGATGGAGTGGGTGGGGGGGCATCTGGAGGTGGCTGATCCCCGGGTGGGACACTCCTGGCAGGTGTGGCCTGCATGCCCTCCAAGGCCCTGGCTATCCGGCCGAGGTATGTGTTGGTATGGGCCTGCATCCTGAGCTGACGGGTGACCTGATAATGCTGGGCCCGCCTCCCCTGGTCCCGGATGGCAGCACTGTTTCCCTGGATGGCAGCAGTGTTTGCATGGACGGCTGCAGTGAGGTCCCTTATGTCACCCTGCACCTCCCCCAAACTGGTCACCACTGCAGCGCAGTTGCAACTCACATCCTGCACTGCGTTGCTTATCTGGGCAACAGAGCACAGGCTGTCAGCCACTCTGTCCAAGTGCCCAACTATGTCCCCCATTTGTTGGGTCTGTCTGGCGTGATCCCTCGCCAACTGGCCCTGGACAAGATCCGACACCCCCCTGGTCTTCTGGGTCGCCTTCCTGGGGCCAGAAGATGGTTGTCCCCGGGGGAATGGAGTCGCCCTTGAGGGGCTTCCAAGGATGGGGGAGGGGATGACAGACGGCCCTGGAGAAGGGGAGGAGTCCTCCAACAATAAGGAAAAGTCCTGCTCTGCCACAGCTGGATCCTCCACAACCCCCTCGGCAGGTGTGGTGTGGGCACTCTCCTCCTCCACCTCGGTGTCTTCACCACCCAGGGGCTCGGGCACACGATGGCGTTGGGGGGATGGGGTGGACTGGCCGCCGACAGATGATGGCCCAGCTCCGTCATCTGTGGATGACACAAAGCAGACACATGTTGGTGGTCCCACACACTTGGCACATGTACCCTCCCCCCCCCCCCCCCCCACATGCAACACATCAAAAAGGGGATAAAAAACACTTACCTGTCCTGGAGCCTTCCTCCACGGAGTCATAGCCAGGGACCCCCTCCACCTGCTCCCTCTCCAGGCAGCGAGCGACCACCTCCTCCTCCGTGGTCAGGCTGACCGGACATGGGGGACCACCACCTGTGCCCCTCTCATGCCTCCTGATGGTGGCCACCTTGCGCCGCAGGTCGTTTACCTTTTTTTGGATGTCACCAGCAGTCCGGGTGGAGTACCCTAGCACATTCACCCTGCTGGCAATGGTGTCCAGGATGCCCTGCTTCCTCTCCCGGCTGGTCTTTCGACTTTTTTTGCCATAGCGGAGATGATCACAGAGACCTCCTGGGCTTAAAATGTTGAGGTTCCTCCTCTCTCTGGGGGTAGCGGGAGCAGCCATCACAGCACAAAAGTATCTTCCCTGGGGTGGGGGGAAACGGAAATACTTTTGCGCCGGAATGGCGTTTCCGCTAGCGCTTTTATACGCGCAACGGAACACATTGCGCTGACGTTTGCCGTGAAGTGGTGCCGACGGAAGTTGTGAGAATGCGCACAAGGGGGCGAGTGGAGCCTCACTTACTGCGCATGCTCCGTGGATGATGCGCTGAACGTAAGCCTCTGCGCTGGGCTCCGCCCATCATTTACATATGATCACACCCACTTCCACTTGCGTCGGGTTACGCCAGCGCATTATCGTTACTCTGGCGCAAGTTTACGCGCAACTGCTATGTGAATAACAGTACTTGTGCCGAAAGTGTCGGCGGAGTAACGTAAATGAGAAGCGTTACTCCGGAGTAAAGAAACTCCCATCTACCTGAATCTGGCCCATAATCTTGTTATGTAGATATATCTGCAGAGGAACAAATTATTTTGTATATTTACTGGTTCCTTGACTATGGTATCCCAGATATAACCTTTACTGCTAAGACCCACTGTTTATACTCCCCCTTAAACCTTTAATAATAATGAGACCAACACTGTAACTTGGAGTAAAAACTGGCCGTAGCAGCCTTCTTTATTTTAAATAACTTCCAATAATAAATAACATATATAAACCATATAATTCCTGAGAAAAACAGTTCTTCCAGTGGCGGAATTATAGGGGTGCTGAGGTCGCCATGGTGACCGGGCCCCTTGCTGGAGGGGGCCCCGAGGGCCCCCTGTATACAGTGCTTCGATAGGAGCACAGACAAGTTCCCCAATCCCAAGCCGAACTGTAATCAGCACTGTGCGGGGAGCTCGTCACAGTCATTACAAAGTGAAAGCAAAGTGTGTGCTCTTTGTCTCCCCCTACAGTGCAGTACCCGGCAGGAAGAGCTGCTAAGGTAAAAGGCTGCCGTTTTTTATGTACTGTGTGTGTGTTTGCATGTGTGTGTGTGCATGCCATGTATGTATGTATGTATGTATGTGAGTGTCCATGTATTGAGACTCAGACTGCAGTGGTTGCTATAGGATACTGAAGTAAAAGTATACAGAGCAAACTTTGTCTGCAGGCATGAAAGATACAGCCACAGCACCTGTGATCATCATTATCATGCTGAGTGATGATCACACTGTACAGCCTATATTACACTGTACTTCATGTGACTGTAGTGTATATAGGCTATATACAGTACAGTCACATGAAGTACAGTGTAATTATCAGCATGATAATGATGATCACAGGTGCTGTGGCTGTATGTTTCATGGCTGTAGACAGTGTTTGCACTGTATACTTTTACTCCAGGTTTTTTTCCGCAGAAATGTGGCACTTCTGAAATCTGCACTCGGTACGTAGCACACCCCGGACTCTGTACGCAACCACACCCCCGGACTCTGTACGCAACCACACCCCCGGACTCTGTACGCAACCACACCCCCGGACTCTGTACATAGCACACCTTGAACTCTGCATGTAACACACCTTTAACTAATGGCGGATTTATCAGGGTCGCAGCAGTCGCCGTTGCGACTGGGCCCTGTAATTCCGCCAAGTCTGCCCGTTTGAGGTGCCCGACTGCCGCCTGCCAGTGTGAGGGGTCCACCTGACTGTCATGCCACTGTGGAGGGGGGGGGCCCTTCATGATTTCTTGCACCGGGGCCCTGAAGTCTCTAGTTACGCCACTGAGTTCTTCTCATACTAGTGCTGGACTTTGCAGGCACCACTAACACTGACTTGTAAAACTTTTTAACATTATAAAAATTGCCCCCCATTAACCAACATTCCAGCTACACCTTGGTAGACTGGCAAATAACACCCCTTCAGAACCCATACCACCTCTGGTTAATGGCATCCATATTTGGGGTAATTTCTTCTCCTGCAAAGTCCAAACACCCGCCAACAGCAACCAAAGGTAACTCCTTACCTTTGGGCGCACCTCCACACCCTCAATGCTTGCTGTACCCCGTCCTACGGGCCCAACACCCACATATCGATACCTACGTCCGTGCGGTGAACTCCATCACCCCTAAGGTATCTCCACGTAGACACCTCCAACTCCATATGCCTGACCACCAGGCCCCCATTTCTACTCACAAACAACATTTGGTTGGCACTGCGTTACCTAACCTCTGGTCATAGGCCTCAAGCCGACAAGCTGGCTCAGAGATGACCACTGACCGCAGTGCCCCCACCACATCTCTGTCGATCTTCCACCAAGCTCTGTTCACCCCCTCCACTGCCTGGCCATCCTCTATGATGTCCTAGCCACCATGTCCGACCATACCACTATTGTATCCGGGAACCTCGCGACCCCAGCATTGACCTCACCCCTAAATTATTTACCCTCACATGGTCGGTCCAAACGTGCAAACCTGTGCACTTCCGGTACCACTCTACTTCCACAGCATTCCCGGGAAATGCAACCAACGTACACAAGCTTTCCGTCTCGGGACCCCCAGCTGTCGACCCACCGGTTGCACATACGCTCTCCTAGCCCCCCCAATCCCCGTAGGAGTGGCCCATAATCCAGACCAATCCTTGCACTGTACCTGAAAGACAGTAAGCAACATAAACAACCATTGATGCAGCCACCAAATTATTTTATATATATTAGGGTTGTCCCGATACCGGGACCGATGCCGAGTATTTGCGCGAGTACTTGTACTCGCGCAAATACTACTGATGCTTAAATAGAATACTCCCCCCCCCCCGCGCCGCCACAAAGCCGCCGCCGCATACCGCCGCGAAAATTAGCCGTGCAATACAGCGGGCATTACAAGTTTTCGTTTGTATACTTGTAATGACCGCCACGCCATCTATAGACACTCCCCTTCTCTGGATTGGACGGATCTGTCCAATCGCGAGCAAGGGGGAGTGTCTATGCATGAATCCGTGTGTATAGACACTCCCCCTTGGTCGCGATTGGACGGATCCATCCAATCCAGAGAAAGGGAGTCTCTATAGATGGTGTGGCTTGTAATGCCCGCTGTATTTTGCACAGGGATTAACCCGCAGAATATGACACTGCACCGGCAGCAGCAGCGGCGGTGCCAGGTATGAGGGGCATGGCTGCAATGTGTGGGGGCACAGGAAATGGCTGCAATATATGGGGGACATGACATGGCTGCAATATGTGGGGGACATGACATGGCTGCAATATGTGGGGGACATGACATGGCTGCAATATGTGGGGGACATGACATGGCTGCAATATGTGGGGGACATGACATGGCTGCAATATGTGGGGGACATGACATGGCTGCAATATGTGGGGGACATGGCTGCAATATGTGGGGGACATGACATGGCTGCATATATGTGGGGGACATGACATGGCTGCAATATGTGGGGGACAGGACATGGCTGCAATATGTGGGGGGACGTGGCTGCAATATGTGGGGGACATGGCTGCATTTGGGGACACATTAAAAAAAGTATCGGTATTCGGTATCGGCGAGTACATGGAAAAAAGTATCGGTACTTGTACTCGGTCCTAAAAAAGAGGCATCGGGACAACCCTAATATATATAAGAAGGCCAGTATGGTGGCCTGAGTTTATGGGAGGAGCCCGGAGGGTATTTAAGCAGCCCACTCACACATGCTCTTTGTCGGTTCAGTGTGCAGTACTACATGTCACTGGGCCGACTCTTCCCAGCTCACCTCATGTCCGTGAGTCTGCGCATTCAATCGCATTCGACATCGCAATCGCTTTGTGGCTTCTCCCTTCATGGTCTTCGCCGCCGGTTCCCGCTTACTGTCGCAGGTAGGATTCAAACCTTTTCGTATCTTGTGCAATCTTGCAAATCCTGCATCTCTTTTGGAAAAAAAATCTGCCTCTGAGTTACTGTTGCTTATGTTCCAACATCATTCGGCTCAGGCGTAGTACATTTGTAACTTCCTTATGCCAAACATACGATTCATTTGTAAATCCATTTGGAGATTAGCATGTGTTTGTATGGGTTCTTTGGCAGATTGAGGTGGTAATTGGACTCACATGGTGCCTTGTCTGCACTTGATTAGCCTGGGGGATGGGTGGTTGGTAGGTGTTCGGTTTCAAAGCAAGGGGTAGCATACACTCTACAACCAAATCGTATCAGATTCGTTCAATACTCCTTACTACCGATTCGTATCGAATTTGTTTCATGCATTTTTACAACCGTTTTGTATCAGATACATTGCATGCTTTCTACCGTTGTCATTCATTGTTCCCCCATGCCGTGTGTTTTTAGTTCCCGCAGCGGAACTTACGAATGGTTTGTACACGGTTCCTCTCTCTCATTTATTTACCAAAGTTATTGCCTGTGCGTCATGCATGGCGCCACACCACACTCTTCGGATGTGTTGCACATCCACTCCAGTCCAAAGCAAACCCAGTCGCACGTTCACTGTCCCAGGTAGGATTCGTTAGCTTGTTTGTCACGTCAAATTTGTGGCCACTCATGGTGTCACCCGTACCATATGTTTGGTTCCCGCAGTGGAACTTACAAAGCATTGATACGCACTTCTCGTGTTCTATTTTCTACACACCAAACCTCATTGTTTTGCCCCATGCACGGCATCACGCTACACCTTCCAGACATGTTTCACTCCAGCCACAGTCCGCCGCAAACTCACTTGCATGGCCCACTGTCGCAAGTAAGATTTGTTATTACATTCTTTATGTCCTATCAATTTTCTACCATTTGTTGTCTCCCATATCGTTCATTAGTGGCCCCTACGGAACCACGATTCAAACAGGCGTTGTCCTTCTACCTTATACTGCTTGCTTAAGGTACAAACAAACCAGGTGTTTCTATCCTTTCTCAGTAACCCAATTCTTATTGATTGAGACCTTGCAACCATGCAAATCATCTCAGCAGCCTGACACCCTTGTTAAGACCCTTGCAACACATGACCCTTACAAAACACAAAAAAAAAAAAAAAAAGCAAAAAAAAACGCAAAAAAAAAAAAAAACCTTTGCCACCTCGCAATCTCAGCCCCTCGGCAACCTGACACCTGTTGAGACCATTTGCAACCACGCAAAATCGTCTCAGCAGCCTGACACCCTTGTTGAGACCCTTGCAAACGCAATATCGTCTCAGCAGCCCTCACACTCATTGAGATCCTTGCAACCACGCAAAATCAGCAGCCTGACACCCTTGTTAGACCCTTGCAACACATGACCTTTACAAGACGCAAAATAAAATAAAAAATAAATATAAAAACGCAAAAAAAAAAAACCTTTGCCACCACGCAATCTCAGCCCCTCGGCAACCTGACACCTGTTGAGACCGTTGCAACCACGCAAAATCGTCTCAGCAGCCTGACACCCTTGTTGAGACCCTTGCAAACGCAATATCGTCTCAGCAGCCCTCACACTCATTGACATCCTTGCAACCACTCGTATATCGTCTCAGCAGCCTGTCACCCTTAAGACCCTTGCAACACATGACCCTTACAAAAGGCAAAATATATATATATATATATATATATATATATATATATATATATAAAAAACGCAAAAAAAAAAAAAGGAAAATTAAACATTAAAGTGCAAAAAGAAAAAAAAAATGTTGCCACCACACAATCTCGGCCCAGCAACCTGACACCTGTTTAGACCATTGCAACCAAGCAAAATTGTCTCAGCAGCCTGACACCCTTGTTAAGACCCTTGCAAACGCAATACCGTCTCAGCAGACCCACACTCATCGAGACCCTTGAAACCACACAAAATCATCTCAGCAGCCTGACACCCTTGTTAAGACCCTTGCAACACAAGGCCCTTACAAAAACGCAAAGAAAAATATATATAAAAAAAAAAAAAAAAAAACGTTGCCACCACGCAATCTCGGCCCAGCAACCTGACACCTGTTGAGACCATTGCAACCACGCAAAATCGTCTCAGCAGCCCTACATTCATCAAGGCCCTTGCAACCACGCAAAACCGTCTCAGCAGCTTGACACCCTTGTTGAGATCCTTGCAAACGCAATACCATCTCAGCAGCCCCACATTCATCAAGGCCCTTGCAACCACGCAATACCGTCTCGGCAGCCTCACACCATTGTTGAGACCCTTGCAAACGCAATACCGTCTCAGCAGCCCCACATTCATCAAGGCCCTTGCAACCACGCAATACCGTCTCGGCAGCCTCACACCATTGTTGAGACCCTTGCAAACGCAATACCGTCTCAGCAGCCCACACTCATCGAGAGCCTTGCAACCACGCAATACCGTCTCGAGCAACCTCCCACTCATCAAAGACCTTTGTGACCACGCAGTCTCGCCCCAGCAACATGGCATTCATTGAGACCCTTGCAGCCAGAAAAATGGGTGTTTTTCAGCCACCCCTGATCTCTCCTCTATGTTATCTTACCAGTACGTCTACACAGGATCCCCAATCACTCCTCTATGTTATCTTATCAGTACATGTACACAGGAGCATTTATAGTAATTTCTAGGCAGTCGAGTTCAGAAACCTTCTCGAAAAAAAAAAAAAATTGGGTTCAGACGGCATTCGAAACGCCGATGCCTGTAACAGCTTGTTAACACAGCCACATGTGGTAACTCATGTTTACCAGCGTTTCATTTACAGTCGTTTTTATAAAAAAAAAAAAAAGGGGGGGGGGGTATTGTCTCAGCAACTTGACACTCATTTGAGACCCTTGCAAAATGTAATATCTCAGCTACCTCACACTCGTCTAGACCTTTGCAACCACACAATCTTGTCTCAGCAACCTAACGCCCGTTCAGACCGTTGCAGCCATACAAAGTAGTCTTAGCAAACTGACACTCATTTGACAACATTGCAAACGCAATATCGTCTCAGCAACCTGACACCCGTTCAGACCTTTGCAGCCATACATAGTCATCTCAGCAGCCCGACACTCACTTGAGACCATTGCAAACGCAACATCGTCTCAGCAACCCCTCACTTGTTGAGACCCGTGCAACCACACAAGGCCATCTCAAAACAAACCTCGTAATCATCGAGACCTTTGCAACCACGCAATATCGTCACAGCAAACCAGACTGAGACCCTTGCAACCACACAATATTGTCTGCAGCAGTATAAAACACTTTGCAGCATGCACCTACGTGCAAACCCGAATACAAACTAAACTTGCAAACACACCTCAGTGACAATCAGCCAAACAAACACACAGTGGCACCCAGTTGGCCATTCATCTTTAGTGGCACGCGGGCCACTCATCTTTTCCCTGTCTTTTTCCCTGCAGTTAGTTCAGGTTTCCATCCAGCACCAGCGAGTGCACGTTGGTCAGCGGGTGCACGTTGGTCAGCGGGTGCACGTTGGTCAGCGGGTGCACGTTGGTCAGCGGGTGCACGTTGGTCAGCGGGTGCACGTATATCATCTTGTTGAGCACCTGTGTATTGTCTTGATTTTCTCACACCAATGCAAGATCCAGTCCAAGTTCTTAAACTAGACCAAGCATCAGTAGCAGACTTAGCTATGTGGGACAACTTCCCCACCTGATAGAACAGCATTTCAATCTTCATCCCGGCAGTGTCAGCCGAGCCACCACAGGCTTTTGCGTGCATTTTTCGTCCGCCACTGGTTCTCCAAACCTTGGCCCCCAGAAATTCTCTTAAATTTCTGCTTCACCCAGTCTTCATCACGTCTCGTGCTGTACCCCATTGTGGCAGCTGCCCAGGTTTGGGGCCACACTTAAACTGGACAGACAGTGTTCTTCACCACAGACAATCAGGCCACAGCCGACTTCATCAATTAAGGTAGATCAAGCCTCTCCCCATCACGTCCTTCCTGCGCAGGCTCGTGCAGCTGTCACTCCGTCACCAGTTTAATATCTTCTGTAGTCATATTCCAGGCAAATGCAAAATCGCAGCTGATGCTCTGTCCCATTCTAACCTTATTTGTTTTTCCAGCAAGAGCCTGGAGCTGACCCAATAACCATCCCTGTCCCACCCTGGTCATTGCTGACGATGGACTGAAGTAGCATCTCACCAACTCAACCCAGCTTATTAACTCCTTGGCACGCAACACACTGAAGGCCTAATACACTGCTTGGAATACTAACTGCTAATTTTTGGCCACTTGCCTCCGAGCAGCAATAGGCAACGTTAGACACGTCCTAGCCTTCATATCGTATTGCCACATGCAGCTGACCCTTTCTCACAATACTATCACGCCATATCTAGATGGCGTCCAGCATTTCCTGTCCCTGCAGAACCCCAGTAAACTGTCAGTATTCTCGAGCCCATGCAGTCAAGTCCCTCCTACAGAGCATACAGAAGCACCAACCTGTAGCCAGTAGCAAGCGCCTAACTTTCAAGAGTGCCCTCTTTAGGCACATGTCTGAAATCCTTACTCGTTCCCCATTTAGGGCCTTGCCCAGCATAGTCATCCTAGCAGCCATCTACCAGGCCTTCTACGGTTCCCTACGGCCTAGTGAATTTACAATCAGTGGCTCCGGCAGTCAGACACTACTCCGACGCCACCCGACTCGCTTTCGAACCCCTACACTCTCAGTCTGCAAACGCAACAAACCAGCCCCGGGGGTTGACATCAACCTGTTTCAGACTAACAATGCCTGATGCCCAGTGACGGTGCTCGACCAACTACTGCTCCATCTACCCAGCCAATCTGATGGTAGCTTGTTGCTACCCTTTCTAAACCAGCTTCCAGAGTGGCAACCAGTTTGTCAAGCATGTCAGAATCCTAAGCAACTTGGGCTTCAAATCCCAGTCTGTTCTCAGGACATTCTTTCCGAATTAGAGCAGCCTCAACTGCCTCACAACAGGGAGTACCAGACCACGTAATCAAGACACCAGGCTGATGGGAAGTCTCCTTGTTTTGCCACATACATCCCAAATCCTCAGGAAGAAATGGCACAAGCCTTTACCAAGCTGGCTCAATAAATACAAGAAATCAATATAAGCTATTTCCCTATCTGAGTCTTTTGCCCCCTTTTCTTGGCATACTGACCAGACCACCAAGGCACACTTCAGGTCTATTTATGTTGTAAGTCTTGTCGCGTGTTTATGTGATCCACATCACTCCCAGTCAGAGGGCCACGACCATAAATAAGAAGGCCAGTATGGTGGCCTGAGTTTATGGGAGGAGCCCGGAGGGTATTTAAGCAGCCCACTCACACATGCTCTTTGTCGGTTCAGTGTGCAGTACTACATGTCACTGGGCCGACTCTTCCCAGCTCACCTCATGTCCGTGAGTCTGCGCATTCATTCGCATTCGACACCCTCCCGCCCTTCCCTTTTTCAGGGCACTTCTCAGCATATCCTTCTTCAATTAACTACCCATTACTTACTTTGGGTATGCCCCCTTTTCTTGGCATACTGACCAGACCACCAAGGCACACTTCAGGTCTATTTATGTTGTAAGTCTTGTCGCGTGTTTATGTGATCCACATCACTCTCAGTCAGAGGGCCACGACCATAAATATATATATATATTTTTTTTTTCTTGGAAAAAACCCCCCCAAAAAACCCTTACGCCAGGCCCACAAACCATTGTGGCCTACATCTAGTCGAAACCTCCTCGACTCCCACCTGCCTATCCCCAATCTTGCCTATCCCCAATCCTAAGGGAATCCCCGAGAATTCCTTCTCCACGAGGCCCAATGCCCCCAAACATTTCCCAAACCCTGCCACGAACTGATACCGCGACACTGGAGCTCCCTTCTTATGTAACAAAATGAACCGCCCACCTTCGGGCGTACCTGCAGGAATTCCCGCCCCAGCCCGACTGGGCAAAGGTCTGAACCAACAATAGTGAGCACCTGCACTGACTTACCCTTGTCCCTCTGATCCGTTTTGGATCTACTTCGAAGCAGTGTGGCCCCTTCATGTGCCCACCACATGTCAGCAGCCAACATGCCGCCTTGAACTGTTTTTTGGAGGGGCTAACTAACTCGCCCACCCTAAACGCTCCAAAAAAAAATAGCCAGAGCAAACACTGCGCGGATAGACAACCCCATACCGGGATGAACACAATGTCCCCACTTTCCCCATAACACCTCTCAAGATGTCACGATACCGGGCGCCGCGCATCCATCCGCCGTCCCTGCTGGCTATAACCCTTGAGCGCTTGTCGCACCCAAAAACCATAGTAAAATCCGGACACCCTTGCCACTCAAACAAGAATGCCAGACTCGCCAAGTTTTCTTATCGAATACCAACTGTGACATCCCAGCCTCCATGTTCCTGGACAAACAATACCGAACCAGGACCCGTACCTCTGGTCCCGCCGGCTTCACCTCCGCCTCCCGAACCAGCGTCTGCCACACCAACCAGAACTTCTCTTAGGCCGCCCATGTTCCCTCACTTTAGCGACCGTCTGCTCCTATTGGAGACGATTCCAACTGAATCCTCCACACCCACTCTGGACAGGGAACCACTTGCTCCTCTGCCTCCGGCACCAAACCCAGAACCTGTCCCCACTGAAACCAAGACAAGGCGTCCACCACAACATTGTCCACTCCCGGTAATTGCACTGCATACACAATTATATTCATCTGTAAACAGCGCAGCACTAGGTGTCGCAAGAGACGAATAACCGGGGGAGAGGACACCGTCACCCTGTTGATCACCTGTACCACCCCCAGTTTATCACCATGCAAACAAACCTTCCGGTCCGGGAAGACAGAGCCCCATAGTTCCATCGCCAGCAATACCGGAAACGGTTCCAGCAGAACCAAGTTCTTCGTGAACCCTGCCGACACCCAGGACTGGGGCCAAGGGCCCGCACTCCACTGTCCCTGAAAGAATGCACCAAAGCCCGAACCCCTGGCCGCAACCGTGAACAGTTCCATGTCAAAGTTGCTGACCGGACCGAACATCCACAGAGCCCTACCGTTAAAGGACTCCAAAAAGGAGTGCCAAACCGACAGGTCTTCCCTGTGTTCCTTCACCAACCTCACAAAGTGTTTGGGTGACTTAACCCCCGCCGTGCTTGCCGAGCGGCGCCTACAAAAGACTCGCCCCATTGGAAGAATACGACACACGAAATTAAGTTTTCCCAGGAGCGACTGCAGCGCTCGGATTTGTACTTTCTGTGAACTCAACATCTCGCCAATTCCGCCTTGAGGCTTTCCAGTGTGTCCAACGTTAATCTGCACTACATTGCCTCTGAGCCAATTACTATGCCCAAAAATTGGATGACCGACTTCGGTCCCTCCGTTTTCTCGGGTGCCGGAGGCACCCCAAATCGCTCTGCAATGCGTTCCAGCGTGGCCATCAACACCGCGCATATACGCGACCCAGCCGGGCCCACGCAGAGGAAGTCGTCCAGATAGTGGATCACATAGTTCACTCCAGCCACATCCCGAACCACCCACTCCAGAAACGAACTAAATGTTCAAACAAGGCACATGAAACAGAGCAGCCCATCGGTAGACACTTGTCCACTTAGAACTCCCCCTCCCAGTGACAGCCCAATAGCCGGAAACTATCCGGGTGGACCAGGAGAAGCCGAAAAGGCAGCCTCGATGTCCGGCCTGGCCAACAATGCCCCTCAACCATACCACCTGACTCAACCAACTGCCGCATCAAAGGAGGTGTAACATACCGTACCATCCCCCGCGCTAATGGCCTTGTTGATCGATACCCCCTTTGAAAAAACAGGTGATGAATGAGCCTGAACTTGTTCGGCTCCTTCTTTAGCACCACCACCAAAGGGAAAACGACCAACTCATCCAAAAGGGGGCGAGGCGAATGGGCCCCCCCATCTGGCCCAGAGCTACTTCCTTCCGCAGTTTCTCCGAAACCACCTCAGGGTGACGTGGCGCGGAGCGCAAGTTCTTAGGCACCGGGGGGACCACCACCAACTTGCAAGGAATGCTAAAACCCTCTGAAAAAAAAAAAACCTTTCCAACGACCGGGCAGCCGCCCTGTCGTCATACCTACCGAGAAACGGTCGCATCCTTTCCACCATCACCGGAGTCCTCCCTCTTACTCGTAAAATCTCCGGGACGTCCCTTGCCTTGATTAAAACCCGGGAAGAGGCACCAAACTTGCAGTTGGCCTCATTAAACTGCCAGCAGACACTCCTTTTTCTTTCCGGCCGACTGTCCCGGGGAATAGGTAAAACCCCCCCCCCCCCTGAAAAAACTTTGTGGACGTCTGTGAGGCCAACATAAGCCGCATCCAAAGGCCAATGTCCTTGGTATCCCACCTAATGTCCGGTCTCACCGCCCTGCGTTGCCTGAACTGTTCGTCGTACCGGAGCCATCCCGTGCCTCCGTAACACCGATAGACCTCGCTAATCGCCTCCTGGTAACTGAAAAGCGCCGAACAGTGTTCAGGGTTTTTCTCACTAATCACGCTCGCCCTGATCTAGTATGCCTGCGACCCATTCGCAAAATTCCTGGGTATAAGCCTATACCTCCTTTTTTTCTTCATCTTCCTTTTGGACTCCTTAGGCTTAACCCTGTCCAGGTTAAACTTCTCCAGAGGCAACAGCGCAAATATCTCTACATATTCGCTCTTACAGATCTTCTCTCACCTCCTGCTTCAAATGTGAACCCAGGAGTGCCTCATAACAGGTATTCACTTCCCCCTTTGCCACGCCCTCCACTGTTTATACTCCCCCTTAAACCTTTAATAATAATGAGACCAACACTGTAACTTGGAGTAAAAACTGGCCGTAGCAGCCTCCTTTATTTTAAATAACTTCCAATAATAAATAACATATATAAACCATATAATTCCTGAGAAAAACAGTTCTTCTCATACTAGTGCTGGACTTTGCAGGCACTACTAACACTGACTTGTAAAACCTTTTAACATTATAATATTTTTTGGCACTGCGGTACCTCACCTCTGGTCATAGGCCTCAAGCCAACAAGCTGGCTCAGAGACGACCACTGACCGCAGTGCCCCCATTAACCAACATTCCAGCTACACCTTGGTAGACTGGCAAATAACACCCCTTCAGAACCCATACCACCTCTGGGTAATGGCATCCGTATTTGGGGTAATTTCTTCTCCTGCAAAGTCCAAACACCCGCCACGAGCACCCAAAAGAAACTCCTTACCTTTGGGCGCACTTCCACACCCTCAATGCTTGCTGTACGTGCCCAACACCCACATATCGATACCTACGTCCGTGCGGTGAACTCCATCACCCCTAAGGTATCTCCACGTAGACACCTCCAACTCTATCCATCAGGCCCCCGTTTCTACTCACAAACAACATTTGGTTGGCACTGCGTTACCTAACCTCTGGTCATAGGCCTCAAGCCGACAAGCTGGCTCAGCGACGACCACTGACCGCAGTGCCCCCACCCACCACTGTCGATCTTCCACCGAGCTCTGTTCACCCCCTCCACTGCCTGGCCATCCTCTATGATATCCTAGCCACCATGTCCGACCATACCACTATCGTATCCGGGAACCTCGGGACCCCAGCATTGACCTCACCCCTAAATCATTTACCCTTACATGGAGAACCAGCACACCCGGTGGTCGGTCCAAACGTGCAAACCTGTGCACTTCCGGTACCACTCTACTTCCACAGCATTCCCGGAAAACGCAACCAACGTACACAAGCTTGCCATCTCGGGACCCCCAGCTGTTCACCCACTGGTCGCACATACTCTCTTCTAGCCCCCCCAATCCCCATAGGAGTGGCCCATAAATCCAGACCAATCCTTGCACTGTACCTGAAAGACAGTAAGCAACATATACAACCATTGATGCAGCCACCAAATTATTATATATTTTTTTTTTCTTGGAAAACCCCCCCCCCCAAAAACCCTTACGCCAGGCCCACCAACCATTGTGGCCTACATCTAGTCGAAACCTCCTCGACTCCCACCTGCCTATCCTCTTGACTGTTTCCTCCTCAAGACCATCACGTGCAGCCTCTGTCACTGCCCCAATCCTAAGGGAATGCCCGAGAATTCCTTCTCCACGAGGCCCAATGCCCCCAAACATTTCCCAAACCCTGCCACAAACTAATACCGCGACACTGGAGCCCCCTTCTTATGTAACAAAATGAACCGCCCACCTTCAGGCATACCTGCAGGAATTCCCGCCCCAGCCCGACTGGGCAAAGGTCTGAACCAACAATAGTGTCACGGTCGCTACCGCGCCAAACAGACAGCGAGGTGTGGTCACGCCCCAGGTGGCTCTTAGTGCACCCCCAACCAGAACTTTAAGATCAACGAAGTCCAAAAAGAAAAAGTAAAAATCCTCAGACTCTGTCGTTGGTGCTTTGTTTCCCCATGGTTTGGACCTTAAGACTGTGCCTATTAGGAAGCTCCTTTAAACGCGAGGAGGGCGTTTTTAAGGGGGGGGAACTGTCACGGTCGCTACCGTGCCAAACGGACAGCGAGGTGTGGTCGCGCCTCAGGTGGCTCTGGGTGGAATTGAACCCAGGACCTCTCCGTTGCTGCTCCGGGTCTTTGCCTCTGAGCCACTTCTCAGTTGATACTCTGCTTGCTCTCCGTCGGAGCCTGGTTCTGAACTATGTGCTGATTGCCTGATCTCCCTACTATCTGCACTTGTCTATCCTGGTCCAGCTGAGGCAGGTTTCCTAATCCACCATGGTATAAAGCCCTGCCTCACTATGAGGGAGGTGTCAGTTCATTGTTCTCTGATCGTCCTGTCTGTACCAATGGTTCCTGTGGTTATCTTCAGCTACAAGACTGACCCCGGCTTCTGACCTTTTTGGCTTAAGTACCCTGGAATGCTGCTGTCTCCTGCCCTTTGACCCCGGCCTGTACTTTCGGACTTTCCCTGCCTTCTCCAGCCCTTGACCCACGGCTTGTACCCGTCTGCTCAGCTGCAAGACTGACCCCAGCTTCTGACCTTAATCTGAATTCTGGAAACCTGGGCCCGGCTATACTTGACTATCCTTGGCTAAACCCTACCTAGCCCCCGTGCACAGACTCACAGCCCAGGTAGTGTCTTACCTTATTACCGTGGGCTGTGGGTACCTGCAAGGGTGAGTTTACAAGTCTGCAAAATGGATTCCACTCAAGGTAAGCCCTCACATAATGAACTGACCAATAACATGGAGTCTGCAGAGTTGTACAAGATGCTCACCTCCCTGGCTCTGCAAGTCTCCAGCCTGGGCCATACCATTCTGGAACTACAGCAAGAAGTCAAATTACTTAATGGGACAGTACACCCAGCCCCGGAACCAGCATATCCTGAGCCATTTGTTTTAAAGTAGAGCCTCTAAGATAGTTATAGATAGATATAGAAATAAAAAGTACCATCATCCTGGAAATTCGATATAGAAACATTGGGCCAGATTCAGATACACTTAATATTGCGCTGCGTAATCGAAATACTCTACGCTGCCGTATTTCACCAGGCTCTACACCGAATCCTGGTAGAAACCGGTCAAGATTGTCATGACCCCCAACACATTATTTTGTTCCCCACCGGGATTATTATACTGGCGTTATGTATGGTCGTCACCATTTTAAGCTCTGTATTGTGTTTTTTCTTCTTTGTATTTAATAAAAATAATTTTACCCTTATTTAGTAATCTTGTTATCCAATTCTACATGTACCGCAATAGTCCAACTGTGCCCCACCCTTTTTTGTTTGGTCTTAGGTTTGGGGACCTTAGACCCAATGGGCCAGATTCAGGTAGAGTTACTCTGGAGTATCAGTGATACTCCAGCCTAACTCTCACTTTGAGCGGGATATGGGGGTCGTGGCGCTGTCGCTGATTGGTTGTATTGCTGAGCCGGTAGTAACCCTTCCAGGTTTTATTAGTAGGCTCTATTAGGGCAACTGTCCCTTAATGTATGGTGTAGAGGTGGCGAGGCCTACCTGGGCAGAATAGATCTATGTGTACAAGAAGAATAGTAAAATAGTAGTACCCTCTAGAGACCACTAATAGTGGTGGTGCTCTTGGTACTATGTGGCATATGTTCTAATAGTAATCTACAATATATCAAGTCCGCTGACCACATTACACATAACACAATGTAAATATTGCAGAGAAAGCCTTATACACCAACTTCTATGTACATGCAGACACCATAGTCTTCAAGGCGAAAGGTAAAAAAAAAAAATATATATATATAAAAAAGTAATTAACATGCAGGAGTCCGTATGACAGAAATACAGGCTGGTAGGTATGAGTGATGTGAGGTTCAGGGTGCACCTAACTAGGTAGGTGGTCTTTATACTGTACAACAGGTGTTGCTCGCTGTGGGCCCGGTGCTCCCCCTTATGGGTCCCCACTCACCAGAGGCAATCACCCCTGCTGGGGTAGAGTGCGTGTCAAACGGGCTGCTGCAGGAAGCCAGGAGACACACCAGGAGAAAGGGTCACGGTACGAAGGAGCAGCAGCCCGTTTGACACGCACTCTACCCCAGCAGGGGTGATTGCCTCTGGTGAGTGGGGACCCATAAGGGGGAGCACCGGGCCCACAGCGAGCAACACCTGTTGTACAGTATAAAGACCACCTACCTAGTTAGGTGCACCCTGAACCTCACATCACTCATACCTACCAGCCTGTATTTCTGTCATACGGACTCCTGCATGTTAATTACTTTTTCTCCCAAGCGTCTTCCAGGACAGCCCATGAGACCTAGGGCTCCTCCCACCAGGACAGGAAACACGTTAAGTGAATCAATATAAAGGTGCTAGCGCAAGTGGTAAAGCATAACATAAAGTATATACTACAGGAAATATATATGGTGAACACACAGTGCACAAATGTGCTATATTCAGTGATATCTGTGACAAAGCAAGAAAAGGGAGAAAAAACTAAACAGTCCAACAACAGTGCCAACTTCAAAACAAATGCACTCAAGTCCTTATATCAAACAGTGTGCAGGAGGATGTCCACTAGTTGCAGAAAGGTGAGGAAAGGAAAGGCCTCCACCACACGGCACGTCTAGTCTCACAGAACTCTCACCTCCAGCTAGACGTAGCAAGCATGTAGGATATCCTTGATATAGGCAGTCTCCCTCCGTATAGTTGTTGTTTAATCTCCACAGATCAATGAAGCGATAGGTGTCTGGGTACTCGGATAATTTCATAAGGCACAAACAAGGGAGTCCAGAAAAAAGACAGAGGAAGCCTCCAATAGTGCATTAACTTGATAACCAGGGAGTTTTTAATAAAAAATTGTACTTACAAACAATAAAGATAAAATTGCATTTTTTATTAAAAACTCCCTGGTTATCAAGTTAATGCACTATTGGAGGCTTCCTCTGTCTTTTTTCTGGACTCCCTTGTTTGTGCCTTATGAAATTATCCGAGTACCCAGACACCTATCGCTTCATTGATCTGTGGAGATTAAACAACAACTATACGGAGGGAGACTGCCTATATCAAGGATATCCTACATGCTTGCTATGTCTAGCTGGAGGTGAGAGTTCTGGGAGACTAGACGTGCCGTGTGGTGGAGGCCTTTCCTTTCCTCACCTTTCTGCAACTAGTGGACATCCTCCTGCACACTGTTTGATATAAGGACTTGAGTGCATTTGTTTTGAAGTTGGCACTGTTGTTGGACTGTTTAGTTTTTTCTCCCTTTTCTTGCTTTGTCACAGATATCACTGAATATAGCACATTTGTGCACTGTGTGTTCACCATATATATTTCCTGTAGTATATACTTTATGTTATGCTTTACCACTTGCGCTAGCACCTTTATATTGATTCACTTAATTTAATGCTGTGTATGCATTTTTTGTGTTTGCTGCAGACCGTTATTGTTTATAGATTGGTTTAGTAGCGCAGAAGTCCCACTTGTTAGGAAACACGTTAACCCCCACCAGATAAAAGGGCGGTCCTCCAGGCCCCATGCCAGTATTAGTGTTTCCTCCGGACGGGGGGTAACATGTTTCCTGGAACTGGTTCCCCTAGGTCTCTAGAGCCAGGCTCCTGGAGCTGTGCTGGAGCACAATGGGTGAGTGTTGTTTCCTACCTCTTCCTACCCAGAGCGGCACATCCATCGGGGAGTTGGTTTGTGGCTGCTGTCCCTGTTCTCGGTGCATGGGGAATGTCTGTACCGTCATGATTGTCCGTGCTCCCCCTGCAAAGAATCGCTGGTTCTTTTTTCAGCGCTGCGCTGGAGCAGCAGAGCGGCTTTTCCCCTGCCAGTACAGCCAGGCTAGAACATGCAGGGGAAGGAGGAAGCCGCGCGGCAGTAAGGGGCGGAACTTGCGTTCCACGCTGGTTCAGGAAGTCCCGGAGGGGTCACTTCCGGGGCGTATGACGTCATTGGCGGGCGCCGGAGACGCTGGTTCCTGTCTCAAAAAACGGCGCGAACAGGGACGCTGGGTGACTGGCGTTTTTCAAAAAGCAGTAACCCAGCACAGGCTGCGGACCACGACGGGGGCAGGATGGACTCCTTTGAAATTCCTGCACAGGCAGTGGAATCAAGCCCAAACGCCAGCTCCTCACAGGTAAGCCTGAAGTAATACTTTCTTCTTGCACAAACCTGTGAGTGTCTTTTCTTCCCCTTGTAACTAGTAAGGACTAGGTGAAGGGTGCACATTTTTCTTTTCTCCTGCACGGGGTGTGATGGAGGATATGTGGCAAGTGTATTTATAGGGTTATTTGTTCTCTTGCAGGCCAAGATTCAGGACAAAGCCCAAGCGCAGCCACCAAAAAGAAAGTGTGCAGTGTGTGGTAGTAAACTGAGCTCCTCATGGAGTAAACCAGTTTGCCGCTCCTGTATTTCAGGCCTAACTAAAGATGAACCGGTAGCCTCATGTCAGAAAATTCTGACTTCAGTTAGTGATGAGCTTAAATCTACCTTTAGCTCTTTCAGAAATCTAATTGATAAATTGCAGGCTCCCTCAGAGGGTCCGTCTTCAAGCAGAAGATCCACAGTTAGTAACATTACACAACAAAATGTGGAGAGTGAAGACTCTGAGACTGAAGCTAGATCTACCCGTTCCTCTCCAGAGGAATCAGGGTCAGATTCAGGGCCCAGGGATAGAGAATCCTCTAGGGCTCAAGATTTAAGTTGTCTCTGGAAGAAGTGGATAGCTTATTAAAGGCCATTTATGCAACTCTGGAAATGGAAGAGGAGGAGGTACATTTGTCTAAACATGACCTTATGTACAAAGGTTTGCACAAAAAGAAATCTAAAGTTTTTCCTGTGCACAGTTCCCTCCTTGATACTATCAAGCTGGAGTGGGAAAATCCAGAAAGAAAACCTTTCTTTTCCGGTAACCTAAAAAGAAGGTTTCCATTTGATGAGGATACAGCGCAGCCGTGGAATAAAAGTCCAAAGTTAGACGCACCTCTTTCAAAAGTTTCAAAAAATTCGGACTTAGCGTTTGATGATATGGATACGCTTAAGGACCCGATGGACAAAAGAGGAGATATTCTCCTTCACAGAGCCTGGATTCAGCTATTGGAAATCTCAAGCCGGCTCTTGCCTCCACTTGTGTAGCCAGAAACCTGGAAGAATGGCTTACACAGATAAAAAACCATCTGTTGGCAGGTACCTCTAGGGAAGAGATTCTGAAATCCTTTCCGATTATTTTTAATGCTGTGGGTTTTCTAGCAGACTCTTCCGCAGAGTCAGTAAGAATGACGGCTAGGACTTCGGCCTTAGTGAATTCAGCCAGAAGAAGCCTTTGGCTTAAAACCTGGTCAGGCGATGCAGCCTCTAAATTACGCCTATGTGGGCTTCCCCTAACGGGGATCATCTTTTCGGCCCAGGGCTGCAGGAAGCACTGGAACGTACGGCCGATAGAAAAAAGGCCTTTCCAGAGAACAAAAAGAAACAGACAGCCAGAAAAAAAATTTGTGGCCAATACAGGCAGCAGGGTCCTAGAGAAAAGGACAATAGGCCCAAGAAGCATTGGGACGGGCACAAGGGCAAAGGTAGAGGGGGTGTTTTGTTTCGCACACCTCAACAGCCCGCCAAGCCACAGTGACCAGCATCTCCCCGTGGGAGGAAGATTGAGGGCCTTTCTCCCACAGTGGGCAGCAGTCACTTCAAGTCCCTTCATCCTGGATCTAGTGGCAAATGGATACAGGCTGGAATTCTCCTGCCAACCACCAGAGCGACTATTGATCACCTCTCTTCCCAAAGATCGGGAGAAAGCAAGGGCTCTGGGTCTCCAAATAGGAGACTTGCTAGATCAGAAGGTCCTGGTTCCTGTTCCCCAATCAGATCAAGGCAAGGGGTTCTATTCCCATATTTTTGCGATCAGAAAGCCGTCAGGAAAGTATCGGCTTATTCTGAATCTTCGGTCTCTAAATCGATCGATCAGGTACAAGCATTTCCGTATGGAGACAGTATTCTCAATCCGAAATCTGCTTTACCCAAACTGCTTCATGGCCACTTTGGACTTAAGGGATGCTTATCTACATGTCCCGATCCATCCAGCATTCCAAAGATTCCTGAGGATAGCGGTCAAATTGGGAACAGGAATCCGGCACTTTCAATTTCAAGCCCTCCCCTTTGGTCTGTCTTCAGCCCCACGCATCTTTACAAAGGTGTTAGGGGAAGCGCTGGCTCCGCTAAGGTTGAAAGCAATAACTGTCATCCCTTACCTGGACGACCTGTTAATAGTGGCAGATTCTTACCAGAAATTACTAGGAGATCTCCAGACGGTACAGGACTTCCTTCAGTCCTTAGGCTGGCTCATAAACAGGGAGAAGTCTTCCCTAAATCCAGCTCAGAGGGTGAAATATCTGGGCTACGACATCTGCTCAGTAAACCAGAAGGTTTTCTCCCAGGGGAAAAGGTCTCCAAGATGGTGCAAGCAGTTTCAGCTCTACAGACCAGTCAGTTGGTCACGCTGAGGGAGATTTCAAGTACTGTAGGTCTGATGACCTCATGTTTTCCGGCAGTGCCATGGGCAAGATTCCATCAAAGACCGTTGCAGATGTTTCTCCTGAGAAACTGGGATGGAGATGTAAGGTCTCTGCAGTCAAAAGTTCTGTTACCTACCAAGGTGAAAAGAAGCCTATGGTGGTGGAGGACACATCTTCACCTAACAAGGGGCCTGCCATGGTCCATTCCTGTGTCCAAAAGGATCACGACGGACGCGAGTTCCTGGGGATGGGGGGCCCACCTCAGCGACCAGGTCGCACAGGGAAAATGGTCTGGGAAAGAAGCCAAAGCTTCATCGAACCAGAGGGAACTACTAGCGGTTCAGAGAGCCCTGCAAGCCTTTCAGTCGGAGATCAGGGGTCACAATCTCCAGATCCTATCCGACAATATTGCAACAGTGGCGTACCTCAACAAGCAGGGAGGCACGAGGAGTCGGATACTTCAAGAGGTTGCTCAGGGAATTTTTACTTGGGCAGAAGTAAATCTAGCCTCAATATCCGCTGTGCACCTGAAGGGGACAAAAAACTGCCTGGCAGACTACCTCAGTCGCCACAGGGTGGAGCGAGACAACTGGTCACTTCATCCAGAAGTATTTGCAGAGATCACCAACAAATGGGGTTGGCCCGAAGCAGATTTGTTCGCAAATCGGCTCAACCGCAAGACGGAGGAGTTCTTTTCTCTGAACCCAGAAGATCGATCACTGGGGATCGATGCACTGGCGAATCCGTGGCCATTCGACCTCTGCTACGCCTTCCCGCCGATCAGGCTTATTCCAGAAGTACTACGGAAGTTTCTCCTAGAAGAAACGGACCTAATTCTGATCGCCCCCTTCTGGCCCAAGAGGTCATGGTTTTCCCTGCTACAGTCTCTGGTCTCGAAGCCTCCATTAAGACTTCAGGAGAGAGAGGACCTGTTATCTCAGGGTCCAGTGTCACACCCACAAGTAGTGTCCTTAAGCTTGACGGCTTGGTATCTGAAGAGAAGATACTGAAGGCTCAGGGGTTTTCTGACAAAGTGATCAAAACTTTGGTGAATTGCAGAAAACCAGTCACTAGAGCCATATATTCCAAGGTTTGGAAAAAGTTTAATTCATGGTTGTCTGAAAACCAAAGATCAACGCATGATGTTCCTTCTATTTTGGAATTTTTTCAAGAGGGTGTCGACAAGGGTCTTTCGGTTAGTACCTTGAAAGTACAAGCGGCAGCTATTAGTGTTTTCCTCCAGGTTTCTCTTCTGGAAAATCCCACGGTGGCGAGATTTTTTAAATCCATTTCCAGGGCCAGGCCAGTAGTGATAAGAAGTTGTCCAACTTGGGACCTGTCCCTGGTGCTTCAAACTCTGGTAGAACCTCCTTTTGAGCCCTTAGAGGATATTTCTGTTAAATTACTTACCCTAAAAACTATTTTTTTGGTAGCAATTACCTCAGCTCGTAGGGTAAGCGAGTTACAGGCTTTGTCAGTAAGGGAGCCATTTCTCACAATTTTTAAGGATCGTGTCGTGTTAAAAACGGATCCAGGGTTTTTACCCAAAGTAGCTAGTGCATTCCACAGATCACAGGATATTGTACTGCCATCCTTCTGTAGTTCACCGCAGGGTGATCAGGAAAAGAAATTTAGTTTTTTAGACGTAAGAAGATCCCTTCTCATCTATTTAGAGGTCACAAAGACCTTCAGAAAGACAGACGCTTTATTTATCCTTTTCTCAGGCACACACAAGGGTAAGAGGGCATCTAAAGCCACATTGGCTAGATGGATTAAACAGGCCATCTCAGAAGCCTATAAAATTAAAGAAATTCCTACCCCTTTTGTTACTGCGCACTCAACGAGAGCTTTGTCCGCGTCTTGGGCTGAGAGGGCTGGTGCTACACCGGAACAAATTTGCAAGGCTGCCACATGGTCCAGTTATTCGACCTTCATGAAACATTATCGCCTGGATTTGCTATCTGCTCAAGAACAGGCGTTTGGTCGAAAGGTCCTTCAGGCAGTTGTCCCACCCTAGACTGGTAAGTTCTGGCTCATCGTCTCATGGGCTGTCCTGGAAGACGCTTGGGAGAAAAGATGAGTTAGGCTTACCGGTAACTCCTTTTCTGAGAGTCTTCCAGGACAGCCGGATTCCCACCCGGTTTTTGTATGGAAGTTATGTGTATTAATGCATATGTTTTTCAGGGAAGTCCTATGGTTCTCGAGAAGACTGGCATGGGCCTGGAGGACCGCCCTTTTATCTGGTGGGGGTTAACGTGTTTCCTGTCCTGGTGGGAGGAGCCCTAGGTCTCATGGGCTGTCCTGGAAGACTCTCAGAAAAGGAGTTACCGGTAAGCCTAACTCATCTTTTTATATATATATATATATATATATATATATATTTTTTTTTTACCTTTCGCCTTGAAGACTATGGTGTCTGCATGTACATAGAAGTTGGTGTATAAGGCTTTCTCTGCAATATTTACATTGTGTTATGTGTAATGTGGTCAGCGGACTTGATATATTGTAGATTACTATTAGAACATATGCCACATAGTACCAAGAGCACCACCACTATTAGTGGTCTCTAGAGGGTACTACTATTTTACTATTCTTCTTGTACACATAGATCTATTCTGCCCAGGTAGGCCTCGCCACCTCTACACCATACATTAAGGGACAGTTGCCCTAATAGAGCCTACTAATAAAACCTGGAAGGGTTACTACCGGCTCAGCAATACAACCAATCAGCGACAGCGCCACGACCCCCATATCCCGCTCATTTTCTTACTATACTCTCCCAGGGGAGCTATATTTAGGGGGGGCTGCAGTTGCATACTCTGGTACCCTTACCTCTACTATCCTAAGCGCAGGTTTCTCCTTCATTAACTCTCACTTTGAGCCGGCGTTTCTGTTTTCAGTAAGCAGAAAACAAGAAACGCCGGGTTGGAGTTCCTATACGAGCGGCGTAATTGTATTTCGCCGTCGTATCGGAACTGCAATTTTAAAAATGGCGCCGGGGGCGTTCCCGCTGATTAACGCCCAGAATATGTTAATCAGCGAGAATCGGCAATTCACGATCGTATTCAGGCCCGACGCAGTGACTTTCCGACGTTTCCGTAAGAGATACGCGGCGTAAAGATAAAGCAGCCCCCTAGTGGAGTATCCTATGTTAAGTATGGTCGTCGCCATCGCGTCGAAAAAAAAAAAATTTGAGTCGTTTGCGTAAAACGTCCGTGAATGGGGATTGACGTCATTGACGTTCACTGACAGAATTTGGAGCATGCGCACAGACAGTCGACGCATTCGCAGTACGTTCGCCGCGGGATCGCGCCTAGTTATAATAATACACGCCCCCTACCCGCCCAATTTGAATTCCGCCGGCTCATTTTCGCTACGCCGCCGCAACTTTAGGAGCAAGTGCTTTGTGAATAACAGTACTTGCTCCTTAAGTTTCGGCGGAGTAACGTAAATGAGAAACGTTACTCCAAATTAAAGATTCGCCCATCTACCTGAATCTGGCCCATGTTTCTATATCGAATTTCCAGGATGATGGTACTTTTTATTTCTATATCTATCTATAACTATCCTAGAGGCTCTACTTTAAATCATATTGATTAGGTGGATAACACACCTGGGGCCCCCATGGGGTGGCGTGCGTTTTTCTTGCATCCCACCCACTTAACACTCCCCTGATTTTTTTCTGGGGAGTAGCCTCTATATGTACTTCATATTAACCCAATTATAAGTATGTTATTACGTCTTACGGTGCGACTCAAGTGGCTTTAATTGCGAGTTGCTGTGGCAATATCTGTAGTTTAGGTTTCTGTTTGTCCTATAACTGGATTAGATAACATTAACCCCTTGAGACCCATGCTCAGTTTGCCCAACACCAATTATCATTGCGAGGACACATTGAGCATTTCCCTTTTTTCCCCTACCAACTCGAACTCTAATCCTCTGCCCCATTTAGGCTGTCACGTACCTGGTTGGAGGCCGAAATGCCGAGAGGGCTCCCCTTGCAGCTAAGTGCAGTACACCCCTGAGGTTGGGTACAGAGGGTGTAGTGCCCAGAGAAGCACAGGTTGCCAGATGGATCCAGGAGAGAAGAGCTGGTGAGTGTCTGAAGAATACTGGGGAATACAGTAAACACCGCTGGGCTGCAGTCTCTAGGAGTCCTCGGTAACACTTGGCAAGGTGTGCACAAGGAGCAACAGTGGAAGCCGGCTGGGGATCAAACACTGTGGATCCAGGCAGGAGATGCAGGTTTGCAGGAATGGAGACAAGCCAAGGTCTGGTGTTGGAAAACAGGCAGGAACAGATAACTGAAGCGAAGTCCGTGAAACAAGCTGGGATCAGGTGCTGGAGAAGGTAACAAGTCAGTAAAGCAAGCCAGGGGGTCAAACCAGGAGAGCGGATCAGACAGGTCAGGAACAAGCCGGGTCAGAACAGGAAATCCAAACAGTAATAATACAGAGACTCAGGAAGGCTGACGACAATCCAGCAATTTGGATCAGACAGTGGCAGCCATTTATAGACCAGCAGGAGGATCTTCCTGTCACATGATGAGCCTATGGCTTCTATTTCCTCTACTGGCAAGATTGCCAGTACTTCTTCTATGGCCATTTCTTCTACTGGCAAGATCGCCAGTACTTCTTCTATGGCCATTTCTTCTACTGGCAAGATTGCCAGTACTTCTACGGACATTTCCCTGACACTATCCCTTATGGCTAGCGGTTGCCGCTATGGGTTACAGTATGCCACTATTTAAAGTTCTTGCCAACATATGCCTATAGCACTCAAGATTCGTTTTGCTGGTCCACCCTGGTGTCCATTATTCATGAGGCACCATCATACAATGTGTACTGTATTTATATGCTATGTCTAACTATTGTATTCTCCTTTTAAATTGTTTATTTTATCTCTTATGTTGTTTAATTGTAATTATTCCCTTCATTAGGGCTCAGCTGCTTGCTATCCCCCGTCAGCTCCAGGTGAGGTTTTGCCATCCCTGGCAAGTCCTCCGATGGTTAATCACCCTGGTGAGGTCAACAGCCCCGCCCCCGGGGCTGTAACCTTTCACTTGGTTTCCTGTTCTGGGGCTATTTAAGGCACACTCCATGTGGATGCTTTTACTCACAGCGAAAGGGATGCCGATTCTCGGGATCACTGTGTGATCTACCCAATCCACAGTAAGTTACCCATTTACTTGCATATAGCTGTCTGTTCATACCTGCCCTGGTCGCCTTCCCCCCCCCTCCCGCCTTCTCCCCCCTTTCCCCTTCCCCTTCCACGGATCATAATCCTTTATTATACAAGGTTTTTCTTTTAGGTGTTAGTGGCTGGCATCATTACCGTGACGCCTCCCCTCCTTCATATGTACTCACTACTGTTGAGGATGTTTCACCAACTCAGCACATGTCCAAGCTGGGCCCCTATCCTTGGGGCACCTTCTATGAATCACCATCCTTCTTTGCATTAGGTACATATACCCCCTCCCCCCCCTATGCCTCCCACCACCTCCCCCCTCTTCTCTTCTCTTCTCTCTCTTTAGCCCCCCCCCTCCTTCCTCCACCCTCATCTCTTCCCTTCCTTTCCTTCTGTTCCCCCTGCTCCCCTCTTCTCTTTTCTCACCACCCCTCTAGCCCCCCCCACTTATCTCCTCCTTCCTCCCCCTCTCCCTTTCCCCCTCTTCCCTGTCCTCCATCCACATCCCCACTTCATTTTTTATTTTTTTTTTACCCCTTTATCACGTATAGTTAACACGCGTGGTCTTGCACTAACCCCCTCCCCCCTTCCCCCCTTTTTCCAAGACCAGACCCCCCCTATATTAATTATTATTATCTTTCACTCCACATACCTGTCTAGTAGATCCATCCCCATGTTCTTGCCCTCTGGCCTCTACATGGGACCTCGTTCGGTGATCCTCCTCTGCGGGATACACCTAGGTAAGCAGCTGAGCCCCCTCTCCCCATTTAAATTTTGTATTCCGAATTTATGTATAACCAATTTTTTTTAACTTAATTGTAGACATACTTCTGATGAAGCGGTCAATACCGCGAAACCGGTCAAGATTGTCATGACCCCCAACGCATTATTTTGTTCCCCACCGGGATTATTATACTGGCGTTATGTATGGTCGTCACCATTTTAAGCTCTGTATTGTGTTTTTTCTTCTTTGTATTTAATACAAATTATTCTACCCTTATTTAGTAATCTTGTTATCCAATTCTACATGTACCGCAATAGTCCAACTGTGCCTCCCCCTTTTTTGTTTGGTCTTAGGTTTGGGGACCTTAGACCCAATGTTTCTATACTGAGCCATTTGTTATAATGCCAGAGAGATTCGACGGTAGCCGTGCATCCTTTTCATGTTTTAAAATGGATTGTGAGCTGTTGTTTACTGTTAAAACCTAGGACCTATGCCACGGACTATGTTAAGGTTCGCGCTACCATCAACCTGCTTACAGGGCAAATTAAATTATGGGCTCATCAGTTGTTGCAGGAAAAGAATCCAGTCTTGGACACCTGGGAAACCTTTATGTTTGCTCTAGACTCTCACATTCCTGTTTGTAAGAGAACCAGTGTTCCCAAGTCCACTCTCGGTTCACGTGGCCTACGGGTATCCGAAGACAGGAATTCCCAGTACAGATATGACACCAAGCCAGCCCAGTATGTGCCAAGCTATGAAACTCTGTATGTGTCCAGCCATGAAGCTACAACACCACAAAGCCTTGACGCTCCTGTGGATGCACCCACGACTACCTTGGAGGATGTGGAACCCATGCAGATCGGGGCCATCCGGTCCGGGCTATCTAAGGTAGAAAAAGAACAGAGGAGAGGCTATGGACTTTGTTTTTACTGTGGTGTAAGCGGGCACTTTATATCTCTTTGCCCAACTCGCCCACCTCTTTGCCTGCTATGCAGCTTGAAGTTCCTCTGCCCCAGTCTGACGTTCTGGCTCCAGTGTCTCCAGTTCCGGCTCCGGTGTCTCCATTTCCGGTTCCGGTGTCTCCAGTTCCTGTGTCTCCAGTTCCTGTGTCTCCAGTTCCTGTGTCACCAGTTCCAGTTCCTGTGTCTCCAGTTCCTGTGTCCCCAAGTGAAGTTCTTCCACCTGACTGCACGTATGCCTCGAATGGTACCATGGTTCGTAAACAGGATCTAGTAATGTTTGAACGAGCTTTACAAGCGGTTAGTGCACCCCCTACCAGAACTTCAAGATCAACGAAGTCCAAAAAGAAAAAGTAAAAATCCTCAGACTCTGTCGTTGGTGCTTTGTTTCCCCATGGTTTGGACCTTAAGACTGTGCCTATTAGGAAGCTCCTTTAAACGCCCGGAGGGCGTTTTTAAGAGGGGGGGAACTGTCACGGTCGCTACCGTGCCAAACGGACAGCGAGATGTGGTCGCGCCCCAGGTGGCTCTGGGTGGAATTGAACCCAGGACCTCTCCGTTGCTGCTCCGGGTCTTTGCCTCTGAGCCACTTCTCAGTTGATACTCTGCTTGCTGTCCGTCGGAGCCTGGTTCTGAACTATGTGCTGATTGCCTAATCTCCCTACTATCTGCACTTGTCTATCCTGGTCCAGCTGAGGCAGGTTTCCTAATCAACCATGGTATAAAGCCCTGCCTCACTATGAGGGAGACATCAGTTCATTGTTCTCTGATCGTCCTGTCTGTACCAACGGTTCCTGTGTTTCTGTGGTTATATTCAGCTACAAGACTGACTCCGGCTTCTGACCTTTTTGGCTTACGTACCCTGGAATGCTTCTGTCTCCTGCCCTTTGACCCCGGCCTGTACTTTCGGACCTTCCCTGCCTTCTCCAGCCCTTGACCCACGGCTTGTACCCGTCTGCTCAGCTGCAAGACTGACCCTGGCTTCTGACCTTAATCTGAATTCTGGAAACCTGGGCCCGGCTATACTTGACTATCCTTGGCTAAACCCTACCTAGCCCCCGTGCACAGACTCACAGCCCAGGTTGTGTTTTACCTTATTACCGTGGGCTGTGGGTACCAGCAAGGGTGAGTTTACAAGTCTGCAAAATGGACTCCACTCAAGGTAAGGCCTCACAAATAGTGAGCACTTGCACTGACTTACCCTTGGCCCTCTGATCCATTTTGGATCTACTTCGAAGCAGTGTGGCCCGTTCATGTGTCCACCACATGTCAGCAGCCAACATGCCGCCTTGAACTTTTTTGGAGGGGCTAACTAACTCGCCCACCCTAAACGCTCCAAAAAAAAAATATCCAGAGCAAACACTGCGCGGATAGACACAACCCCATTTCGGGATAAACACAATGTCCCCACTTTCCCCATAACACCTCTCAAGATGTCACAATACCGGGCGCCGCGCATCCATCCGCCGTCCCTGCTGGCTATAACCCTTGAGCGCTTGTCGCACCCAAAAACCATAGTAAAATCCGGACACCCTTGCCACTCAAACAAGAATGCCAGACTCGCCAAGTTTTCTTATCGAATACCAACTGTGACATCCCAGCCTCCATGTTCCTGGACAAACAATACCGAACCAGGACCCGTACCTCTGGTCCCGCCAGCTCCACCTCCGCCTCTTGAACCAGTGTCTGCCACACCAACCAGACCTTCTCTTAGGCCGCCCATGTTCCCTCACTTTACCGACCGTCTGCTCCTATGGGAGACAATTCCAACTGAATCCTCCACACCCACTCTGGACAGGGGACCACTTGCTCCTCTGCCTCCGGCACCAAACCCAGAACCTGTCCCCACTGAAACCGAGATAAGGCGTCCACCAAAACATTGTCCACTCCCGGTAAATGCACCGCATACACAATTATATTCATCTGTAAACAGCACAGCACCAGGTGCCGCAAGAGACGAATAACCGGGGGAGAGGACGCCGTCACCCTGTTGATTACCTGAACCACCCCCAGATTATCACCATGGAAACAAACCTTCCGGTCCCGGAAGACAGCGCCCCCATAGTTTCACCGCCAGCACTACCGGAAACAGTTCCAGCAGAACCAAGTTCTTAGTGAACCCTGCCGACACCCAGTACTGGGGCCAAGGGCCCGCACTTCACTGTCCCTGAAAGAATGCACCAAAGCCCGAACCCCCGGCCGCATCCGTGAACAGTTCCATGTCAAAGTTGCTGACCGGACCGAACATCCACAGAGCCCTACCGTTAAAGGACTCCAAAAAGGAGTGTCAAACCTTCCCTGTGTTCCTTCACCAACCTCACAAAGTGTTTGGGTGACTTAACCCCCGCCGTGCTTGCCGAGCGGCGCCTGCAAAAGACTCGCCCCATAGGAAGAATACGACACACGAAATTAAGTTTTCCCAGGAGCGACTGCAGCACTCGGATTTGTACTTTCTGTGAACCCAACATCTCGCCAATTCCGCCTTGAGGCTTTCCAGTGTGTCCAACGTTAATCTGCACTACATTGCCTCCGAGCCAATTACTATGCCCAAAAATTGGATGACCGACCCCAAATCGCTCCGCAATGCGTTCCAGCGTGGCCAACAACACCGCGCAGATACGCGACCCAGCCGGGCCCACGCAGAGAAAGTCGTCCAGGTAGTGGATCACATAGTTCACTCCAGCCACATCCCTAACCACCAACTACAGAAACAAACTAAACTGTTCAAACAAGGCACATGAAACAGAGCAGCCCATCGGTAGACACTTGTCCACTTAGAACTCCCCCTCCCAGTGACAGCCCAATAGCCGGAAACTATCTGGGTGGACCGGGAGAAGCCGAAAAGGCAACCTCGATGTCCGGCCTGGCCATCAACGCCCCTCGACCATACCACCTGACCCAACCAACTGCCGCATCAAAGGAGGTGTAACATACCGTACCATCCCCCGCGGTAATGGCCTTGTTGACCGACCCCCCCTTGGAAAAACAGGTGATGATTGAGCCTGAACTTCGGCTCCTTCGGCTCCTTCTTTGGCACCACCCCCAAAGGGAAAACAACCAACTCATCCAAAAGGGGGCGAGGCGAATGGGGCCCCCCATCCAGCCTAGAGCTACTTCCTTCCGCAGTTTCTCCGAAACCACCTCAGGGTGACGTAGCGCGGAGCGAAAATTCTTAGGCACCGGGGGGACCACCACCAACTTACAAGGAATGCTAAAACCCTCTGAAAAACAAAACAAAAAAAAAACCCTTTCCAACGACCGGGCAGTCGCCCTGTCGGGATACCTACCGAGAAATGGTCTCTTACTCGTAAAATCTCCAGGACGTCCCTTGCCTTGTTTAAAACCCGGGAAGAGGGGTGGTTCCCACCGCAGCCAGAGCATTCGTGCTTGAACCGGCAGGACCCACCAAACTTGCAGTTATCCTCATTAAACTGCCAGCAGACCCCCCTTTTTCTTTCCGGCCGACTGTCCCGGGGAATAGGTTCCACCGCCCCCCCCTGAAAAAACTTTGTGGACGTCCGTGAGGCCGACATAAGCCGCATCCAAAGGCAAATGTCCTTGGTATCCCACCTAATGTCCGGTCTCACCGCCCTGCGTTGCCTGAACTGTTCGCCGTAGCGGAGCCATCTCGTGCCTCCGTAACACCGATAGACCTCGCTAATTGCCTCCTGGTAACTGAAAAGTGCCGAACAGTGTTCAGGCTTTTTCTCACTAATCACGCTCGCCCTGATCTAGTATGCCTGCGACTAGTTCGCAAAATTCCTGGGTATAAGCCTATACCTCCTTTTTTCTTCATCCTTCTTTTGGACGCCTCAGGCTTAACCCTGTCCAGGTTAAACTTCTCCAGAGGCAACAGCGCAAAAATCTCTACATATCGCTCTTATAGATTTTCTCTCTCACCTCCTGCTTCAAATGTGAACCCAGGGGTGCCTCATAACAAGTATACACTTCCCCCTTTGCCGCGCCCGCCAACCGGACCAGATCCCTCTTCTTTGCGGAGTCTCCCACCGTCTCCACCGTGTCTCTCGATTGCGCAGCATCACTTGACCCATCTACAACCGCACGCTTCCTGTATGCCCCTGGCACCTCCGCCACTGGCACTGCCCCTGCGTCTGTGGACGCCACCAAACTGCCCCCCCCCTGCCGGCACCCAAGCTGCCGCAGGGCCCCCCCCTTTAGCTGGCTCACCAACGATTCCAACCCTACCAAAACCCGTTGCAAACCTGCATCCCCTCCAGCCTTTTTTCCCCCTGGCACTAGGCCTTACCTCACTACCCCCCGTCACTGCAGGCACTACCCCCCGCCCCCCCCCCCACCAACACACCAGCATTCCATAACACAGTAGAAATTGCTGAAAACGACTTACAGGGCTGCCTGGAAGCAATCCCACCAGCCGAAACACTCGCCTCCCGCACTGTAAACTGCGTCCCGGGCACAAACTCCTCCTCAGAACCCGACAGCTCCCCCTCCGAATGATCTCCAGGCCGGAAGTCCTCCTCAGATGATGGCCCACCAGGCGACTCGGTCCTGGCAGCCGAGGGCCCAGAGCTGACATCATTCACTCTGCGCACTCTGGACCCGTGCACGGATTTCCCCGTCGCTTTTCTGGGTACTGCTCCTCTGCTGCTGTCTCCCACTCCCCTGCGTCCCCTCTCCTCAGGGCTGGATTGGAGGTGGCTAGCCATGGAAGGCAAGGGGCTAGCCACCGCTGCGATAGATCTCCCTGGCCGAGGCTCCTAACCCACCGGTGCACAACCGGGTGTGAGAGCCAGCAGCAGCCTGCTCAACACGCATGGCAGGCCTAGCCACCGCCTTGAAACCCCCCCGCACCACGCCTTGCAGGGCCTACAGGGCGTGCCACCAATGCCGCTGTCCATTTTGCTGGGGGGCCCGAGCTGGGCTCCCTTCCCTTCTGTGCTGCCTTGTGGATGGCCCCGGGGGGTACCACTCCGGAGGCCGCGAGCGCCCCCCCCCCCCCCGCCGGGTAAAACGCTCGAGTTGCTGGCCTGGTTGAGAGGCGGCTCCAGCATAGACTGCAGCCACCCCTCACCGCGCCGATAGGTCTCCTCACGTAGCTGGGCGACCATGGCTTCAACCCCAGACATAATTCAGGCAGAGCACAAATCCCCAGCAGCAGTGTCCTACCTGGAAACTTTTCTCCCCACACTGTGTTACCCGGGAAAGGAGGGAGGAGGAATTTATAGCCTCTCCTCCCCTCCCCTCCCCACTGTCCTCTCCCCTAACCCCCCCCCTGGCTTGTAAGGGTTTACTGTTAACCCTGTCATGCTGGCCCTGCGCCTATTTCCTGTTATTCTTTTTGTCTCTCTGGAAGGAGGAGGGGAGGAGAGGTTTGCATAGATAAGGGGCGGCAACTTCCTCTGACACCACCGTTTACGACCTTCCATCCAAAGACAACAAGCTTATCTGATAATCAAGACGAGACTCTGCTCTGCACTTGCTTCCAAAATGTATGAACACTTTAATGGTTTCTTCTCAGCTTTTTATACAGTACAAGATGTTACAGTTAATCACAAGACAATGCAATCTCCACCCCCCTATTCACACACTGAGGCTAATTATCTAATCAGTAGCTAGACATTTCAGCACCGATACTGACGAGATCGTGTCACTTTCCAAAATACAATTACACAATGCCTTGACCTTAATCACATTATCTAGACAGATGTACTGTCTCTAAAGGGCTTGACACCTTTGTACCATAGACAATGTATTGTCTAGGAGTAGATGCAATTAACACCTTTCAACAGAATGAAATGTCTTTCACAAGGCGGGCCACTTAGCATTTTAAAAGCAGATGTCTAGTAGGAGCACCTTAATATCTCAGTATCCTGCAAACATGAATTATTATTAATGTCCCATCTCATGTAATATATGAATTATGATCTTATTAGCCACCCTACACTCAAAGGGCACAGGGTGGACTTAAACCCAGGAATTATTAGTGTCCCTGGCACAGGAGTATCTCTCATCCTTCCAAAGTCTCTGATTGTCACGGTTCATTCCGTTACACTATGGAAACCTGATCTGAAACCTATTACACTACTTGTGCAGCACTGAGCATGTGCGACATCTGCAAGGCTGAAATCCAGGAAGTCATACAGTCTGGCTTCATGATTCCCACACTTAAGATGGCCCCAGTCAATTCCTTTTTTTATAAAGTATCTAAATGCTGTAACAACCTGTAAAACGGACCTTAGTTTACAGACTAACTTTACTAGAATACATTAAGCTTGTGTATTACAGAGGCATTTATATTTAAAAAGTGATATTGTGGCCGGAACTCCCCTTTAAGTTGCAGTAATAAACACATATGCACGAATATAAATCGATATAGAAAAATGTACAATATATCAGATATTGAAAACAGTAAAAGCTTAACAATGTAAAAATCTTAAATGGACCAATGTAGGAGACTTAATTATTAGTCCATATCCGAACCATACAGTATACATGAAGTGTACCCTTTTACAAAAGGGGCGAACGAGATGGATTCATTGAGGTCTGGAAATACCATGGCCTGCAGTCTGAAAATCCATTTCTGCTTGCATTGCAACAAAGCTTTGTTCCAGTCTCCGCCTCTGATAGGAATGTGCCATTTTATAGTTGTGTTTGAACACAACGTGCCGTCCAAGGGGTAAATATCTGTTGCCAATTTGCATGTTATATTCGTGCCTGGCTGCATGACGCCAAAATTCCTGTTTTGTCTTACCGACATAAAATGCCTTGCATTCACATGACATCAGATAAACCACCCTACGGGTTTGGCAGTTGGCAAAGTGGTGCGGTCTAAATATAGTGCCATTCGGTAACATGACGGTTTTCTCTTTTCGCATCAAAGGACAATGCGAACAGTGGCCGCATGGGAAAGTTCCCAAAGCGGGACAATGTTTCTTCACTGTAACACCCTTGAACTCGCTCTGTACTAGCTTGTCTTTTAGGGACATGGCTCTTTTAAAGGTGATGGCTGGAGAATCAGTAACAAATTGACTGGGTCATCGGTCAAAATAGACCAATAACGTTTGACGATGTCACAAATTGGTTTATCTTTTTTTTTTTAATCGCATAATGATTCTGGTAATATTGTTAGACACCGGTGGTTTGGACTGTACCTTAAACAGTAAATCAGTTCTAGATTTTAGGAAGACCTTATTAAAGGCCTTAATCAGGCAAGATCTGGAGTAGCCCCTATCCAGGAGTCTACTTTGCAGCTTGCCTGCTTCTTCTTTAAAAGTAACGTCGTTGGAACAATTCCTACAATGCGGTAAGTATTGGCTAAAAGGTATGGAGTCTTTTAAAGCCCGAGGATGGAAGCTGGTGGCCTGAAGCACTGTGTTTCCAGCCGTTGTCTTGCGAAACAGAGTACTATCAAGTTTGCCAGAAGGGGAAGTGTATACCTTCACATCTAGAAAATCCAGAGCATGTTTGTCAAAGGTCATAGTGAATTTGAGATTGTATGAGTTGATATTAATCAAATCAAAAAATTTAAGAAGTAGTTTCTCTGACCCCTCCCAGACGACGAAGACGTCATCGATATACCTCAGCCACACCGAAATGTGGCTGGTGTATTCGACAAGGCCCTCGTCGTCCAGGAGGGTCTGCTCCCACTCCCCCAGGCACAGATTGGCATAGGATGGGGCACAACATGTCCCCATCGCTACGCCCTGTACCTGGAGGTAGTGGGAACCATCAAAGAGAAATGCATTGTGGTAAAGAATAAATTTCAAACCATCATGAATGAAATCGTTTAGAACTTTGTCATAACGGGAACTCTGTTGGAGGATGCGTGCAATGACAGCTAAACCTTTGTTGTTAGGAATTTAACTGTACAAGGCTTCAATGTCGTCGGCTACTAAGATGGATTCCGCTGTTTAGGTAAGTTCATAAATTTTTTGTAAAAATTGAATAGTGTCTTTAGTAAAAGAGGGTAGGGTCAACACAAATGGTTGAAGGTATGCATCTATTACTCTACTGAGATTCTCAGTGATGCTACCATTGCCGGACACTATGGGACGCTCAGTGGGATTTTTATGGATCTTAGGTAGACTATAGAACGTAGCCACTCGTGGGTGGCGAGTTCTGATGTATTCCCATAGATCCTTATGTATGGCTCCTGAAGAGTGAGCTTGATCGACAAAATTATAAAAGTCTTGGTTAAAGCGATCAGAAAGGGTAGACACAATGGGCCAGATTCAGGTAGAGTTACGCTGGAGTATCAGTGATTCGCCAGCATAACTCACACTTTGACCCGGCTTATCTGTTTTCTGTAGTCAGAAAACAAGATACGCCGGGATTGAGTTCAGATACGAGCGGCGTAATTGTATTTCGCCGTCGTATCGGAACTGCAATTTTAAAATGGGCGCTTGGGGCGTTCCCGCTGATTTACACCAAGAATATGTAAATCAGCGAGAGACGGAAATTTGCGATCGTACGCGGGCCCGACGCAGTGACTTTCCGACGTTTCCGTAAGCTATACGCAGCGTAAAGAAAAACATGCCCCCTAGATGGAGTATCCTATGTTAAGTATGGCCGTCGTCATCGCGTCGAATGAAAAAAGTTTAGCGTCATTTGCGTAAAACGTCCGTGAATGGGGATTGACGTCATTGACGTTCACTGACAGAATTTGGAGCATGCGCACTGACAGTCGACGCATGCGCAGTACGTTCGCCGCGGGATCGCGCCTAGTTTAAATAATACACGCCCCCTACCCGCCCAATTTGAATTCCGCCAGCTCATTTTCGCTACGCCGCCGCAACTTTAGGAGCAAGTGCTATGTGAATAACAGTACTTGCTCCTAAAGTTTCGGCGGAGTAACGTAAATGACAAACGTTACTCCAAAATAAAGATCCGCTCTCCTACCTGAATCTGGCCCAATAGGTTTATACCATGAGCGGTTAGCCAGGATTTTTAGACATATGGGGCCAGATTCAGCAAGACTTGCGCTGGAGTATTTCGATATGCGCCGCGTAACTGTGAATATGCGCCGTTGTATCTATGTGGCCGTACCCACCAAACTAGATGCGACAGAAAACGGGGCATTTCCGATCGGCTTAACTTTCCGACGCCAGAGTCTCGTCAGCGCATAATTTCGCTTGGCGCATCAGTCGCGCCTATTGATTTCCCCTGCAAATATGCAAATGAGGGAGATTTCCCGATTCGCGAACGGATTAGCACCATACGCTGGCTACATGCGCCGTGCGTATCTCGTCCGTCCGGCGCAAAGTTATTTCTACAAATAGCTGCTTTATCTTTACTCCAGACGGCCTCAGGTCAGCAGGAGAGCAGCTTCTGCAGCAGCGTTACCGACGAAACTAGCAAGCTGAACAACCACACGTGCAAGGACAACACCTCTGTGTGCCAACATGCCAGGGGCAGTCGCGGTCCTAGCACTAGTACTGGGACCCCGGTACGGAGGAGGCGGGCACGTGAGAGGATATACCGCACGCACATGAGCCTCTTTGGCATGGGGGATGAGGAGGTGTATCGCCTCTTCAGATTCAGCCCTGATGCAATACTTGAACTAACCACAACCCTGCAGGATGACATCACCAGCAAGACACACCGCTCACAAGCAGTGCAGCCACTGGTGAAGGTACTGGCAACACTTGCAAGTGGATCATTCCAGCGTACAAGTGGAGTGGTGGCTGGGATGTCACAGTCCTTCATGAGCAGATGTGTGCACCAGGTTGTCCCTGCAATCCTCAGACGCATGTCCAACCACTTCATCAGACCAACCACTGAGGAGCTGCGGCTGAAGGCAATGACAGATTTCTACAGCATTGCCAGATTCCCACGCACTTGATTGCATTGATTGCACACATGTGGCACTCCAGCCCCCCAGTGCCACAGAGCACATATACCGCAATCGGAAGCATTGGCATTCCATCAACGTACAGGTGATAGCCGATGCCCAGCGCCTCATATGGCACGTCCGTGCCAAACACCCCGGGTCCAGCCATGACAGCTTCATATACCGGCAGAGTCCCATCCCAGCAGAATTCGAGCAGAACATGTATGGGGACAGCTGGCTGGTTGGTGAGTGACATGGGTGGCAGGCATGACTATCCCCTCCCATGATGCACATCACAAGGGGCACATGCATGACTAACATCCTCCTTTTTTCCCTTACAGGTGACTCTGCATATGCACTGGGACCCCATCTAATGACTCCTTTCCGGAACCCCCAAACCAGAGGAGAGAGAAGATACAATGCGGCACATATCAAAACCTGTGCAGTGGTGGAGCAAACATTTGGGCTCCTAAAGTCCCATTTCCGCTGCCTGGATAAGTCCGGGGGGCCCTATTGTATTCCCCTACCTTTGTGTGTCAGATCATCGGTGCATGTTGCATTTTGCACAACTTTGCTATGAGAAAAGGCCTGCAGATTGACATACGTGATGACCTGACCCCCGACCCACACAGTCCCCACCTGCCAGAGGAGAACCAGTCTGCTGATGGAAGAGCAGTCAGGAGGGTCCTCGCCGTAGGCATCTTTGGACACTAAACCAAAACATTAATCACACACACAATGCATGCATGCACACCACTGATGTCCCTAGATCACACACACCACATGCACATCGCATTGGATTAGCCCAAGTCCAGCATGTAGGACTTGGGAGCAGCAACGCCAGCGTCAAGGCCCCAATGATGTCGCTGTCCATTCATACACCTTTCACACGTCATTCATACAGCCGTGGGGATAACTTCTCCACCACGGCCGAGGGTGACACCCCTTACTGGCAGGAGTGCCACCCCCTCACATTCACACACCATTCACACTGTCCCCTGCACTCCTGACTGTGTGCAGTTAAAAATAAAATATATACTCATAACCTGAGTAATAAAATAAAAAATAAACTCATAACCTGAGTAATAAAATAAAAAATAAACTCATAGCCTGAGTAATAAAATAAAATATAAACTCATAACCTAAATAATAAAATAAATAAATAAAATAACCCGAAAAAAAACCCTCATCTGGGATGACGGGGGCTCCTCCTTGTGGGCACTCTCGGGCTCCTCAGCTGCCTGGAGGGAGTGGGTGGGGGTGGGGGGGCATCTGGAGGAGGCTGATCCCCGGGTGGGCCACTCCTGGCAGCTGTTGGCTGCATGCCCTCCAAGGCCACGGCAATCCGGCTCAGAAAATGATTGGTCTGGGCCTGCATTCTCATCTGGCGGGTGATATTATGCTGCTGGGCACGCTGTCGCTGCCTCCCCTCTTCCCGGGTGGCAGCTGTGTTGGCGTGGACGGCTGCTGTGAGGTGACGTACATCAGCCTGCACCTCCCCCAGGCTGGTGACAACGTCCTGCACACCACTGGGCAGCTGCGATATGGAGCACAGACTGTCAGCGAGCCGGTCCAAGTGCCCAGCAATCTCCCCCATCTGTTGTGTTTGCCGGGCATGATCCATCGCCACCTGGTCCTGGACCAGATCAGACACCCCCTGGTCTTACGGGTGGCCTTCCTGGGGCCAGGAGAAGGTTGTCCCCGTGGGGATGGAGTCGCCCTTGAGGGGCTCCCGAGGATGGGTGAGGGGATGACAGAGGGGCCTGCAGAAGGGGAGGACTCAGATAACATAAAAAAAAACTCCTGCTGAGGAACAGGCTCCTCCTCAACCATCTCCACAGAAGTGGTGTTGGCACTTTCCTCCACCTCGGTGTCTTCAGCACCCAGGGGCTCGTCCTCAGGATCCCGTTGGGGGGTTGGGGTGGAATGGCCGGCAACAGATGATGGCCCAGCTCCATCATCTGTGGATGACACAAAGCAGACACATGTTGGTGGTCCCACACACTTGGCACATGTACCCTCCCCCCCCACATGCAACACACCAAATAGGGGATAAAAAACACTTACCTGTCCTGGAGCCTTCCTCCGCAGAATCATAGCCTGGTACCCCTCCAATTGCTCCCTCTCCAGACAGCGGGCGACCACCTCCTCCTCTGTGGTCAGGCTGACCGGACATGGGGGTCCACCACCTGTGCCTCGCTCATGGCTCCGAATGGTGGCCACCTTGCCACGGACCTTGGTGTCAATGGTGTCCAGGATGGCCTGCTTCCTCTCCCGGCTGGTCTTCCTACTTTTCTTTCCATGCAGAAAATCATTATAAGTCTCCATAGCAGAGATGACCACAGAGACCTCCTGGGCATTGAAATTGAGGTTCCTCCTCTCTTTGGGGGTAGCGGGAGCAGCCATAACAGAGCAAAAGTAACTTCCCTGGGGTGGGGGGAAACGGAAATACTTTTGCGCCGGAATGGCGCTTCCGCTGGCGCTTTTATACGCGCAACAGAACACATTGCGCTGGCGTTTCCCGTGAAGTGGTGCCGACGGAAGTTGTGAGCATGCGCACAGGGGGCCGAGTGAAGCCTCACTCACTGCGCATGCTCCGTGGATGATGCGCTGAACGTAAGCCTCTGCGCTGGGCTCCGCCCATCATTTACATATGATCACACCCACTTCCACTTGCGTCGTTATACGCCAACGCATCTTCGTTACTCCGTCGCAAAGTAACGCCCATGCGCTTGGTGAATGCTGTACTTCACTCGCTAGTTTGCATCAGCGCAGCGTATATGCGTTGCGCTACACTGGCGAAAAGATGCGCGCATCTACCTGAATCTGGCCCATGGTCTGGTAGTGTGAGTTGAAACGCGTAGGAGCTCACTTGTTCAGTACTGTTTCATGTATACATGTCATTGTTTCTTAAATGATCTGTCTTCATTTATGCTTATTTTTGTATTCCAACATTATTTAAGCTCACATCCTGTTTCATCAGACTTTTTTTTGAACTTTTATATTCAATACATTTATACTTTTATATATTCTTTCTTATACCACTTGCTGCAACTCAAAGCCCCTAGGGGTACTTTTCCACTTCTTTTCATGAAATTAGCTCTTAGCACCATTAACCACTTAAGGACCCCTTCATGCCGATATACGTCGGCAGAATGGCACGGCTGTGCACATCAAGGTACCTGTTCATTGCCCTTTAAGCCCAGCCGTGGGGTCGTGCATGGGCGTGTGCATGTGACCAGGTTCAAAGCTCCGTGACCGCGGGACCTGATCGCCGCTGGAGTACCGCGATCGGTCCCCGGAGCTGAAGAATGGGGAGAGCTGTGTAAATACAGCTTCCCCGTTCTTCACTGTGGCGCCGATCCCTTTTATGGGGATACACAATCGATGACGTCACACCTACAGCCACACCCCTCTACAGTTAGCAACACATATTAGGTCACACATAACCCCTTCAGCGCCCCCTTATGGTTAACTCCCAATCTGCAATTGTCATTTTCACAGTAAACAATGCATTTTAAATGCATTTTTTGCTGTGAAAAAGACAATGGTCCCAAAAAATGTGTCAAAATTGTCCGAAGTGTTCGCCATAATGTCGCAGTCACTAAATAAATCGCTGATTGCCGCCATTAGTAGTAAAAAAATATTTTTTTATAAAACTGCAATAAAACTATCCCCTATTTTGTAAACGCTATAAATTTTGTGCAAACCAACCGATAAACGATTATTGCGATTTTTTACCAAAAATAGGTAGAAGAATACATATCGGCCTAAACTGAGAAAAAAAAAATATTTGTATATATTTTGGGGGGATATTTATTATAGCAACAAGTAAATAATATTGAATTTTTTTCAAAATTGTCGCTCTCTTTTTGTTTATAGCGCAAAAACTAAAAAACGCAGAGGTGATCAAATACCACCAAAAGAAAGCTCTATTTTGTGTGAAAAAAAGGACACCGATTTTGTTTGGGAGCCATGTCATACGACTGCGCAATTATCTGTTAAAGCGACGCAGTGCCGAATCGCTAAACCTGGCCGGGTCCTTTAGCTGCCTAAAGGTCCGGGTCTCAAGTGGTTATCGGCTCTATCAGTCTTCTTTCAAAGAGCGCTGGCATCTCATTGCCTAGTTCAGACTTTCATTCAGGGGGTACTGCGGATCAATCTGCCAGTCAAGTCTCCCTTGTGCCAATGGGATTTAAATTTGGTATTGTCAGTGTTGCAAAAGCAACCTTTTGAACCTATTTGCCAGATTCCGCTGATCCTTTTAAGCAGGAAATTGGCCCTTTTGATTGCTTTCCCTTCGGCTAGAAGAGTATCAGAATTAGCAGCTCTTTCTTGTAAAAGAGCTTTATTTAATTTACCACAAGGACAAGATTGTTCTACAACCCCATCCAACCTTTTTACCAAAGGTGGTGTCGACATTTCATTTAAATCAAGATATTATTTTGCTTTCCTTTTTTCCTGATCTGCAGACAGCGGAGGAAAACTTATTGCACTCCCTAGATGTTGTGAGAGCAGTAAAAGCGTATCTGCAGGCAACCGTTCAGATACGTAAAATAGATGTTTTGTTTATTTTGCCAGATGGTCCCAAGAAGGGACAAGCGGCATCAAAATCCACCATTATTCAAGCTTATGGTTTAAGGAGCAAGATTCCTTCTTCTTCTGTTAAGGCGCACTCGACCAGAGCTACAAGCGCTTCATGGGCAGTGCATCACCAGGCTTCGATGGCTCAGATCTGTAAAGCTGCAACTTGGTCTTTATCAAATATTTGTAAGAGAACAAGAGGATTCTGCCTTCGGCCGTAGTGTACTGGAGGCAGCATCTAGGGCTTCTTGTCCGTTTACGGCCGGCTCGGATCTATGTGTCCCCTTGGTATTGAGCATTGCTTTGGGATGTCCCACTATGTAATGAATAAGAGGCCCTGTGTCCCGTGGTGGTATTTTTTACAGCTTACCTATAAAATCCTTTTCTTGGAGTACACCACGGGACACAGAGGTCCCTCCTTCTTATGGGAACCTTACTGCTTTGCTACAAAACTAAGGTACTTCCCTGATGGGAGGGGTTATATGGAGGTGAACTGTCTTTGATTGGTTGTCCAATCACCTCTGGTGACCATACAACACACTATGTAATGATTAAGAGGCTCTGTGTCCGTGGTATACTCTAATGCCGCGTACACACGATCACTTTTTGTGATGAAAAAAAACTAAGTTTTCAAAAACGTCATTTAAAATGATCGTGTGTGCCCAAAAAAAACGTGTCTTCAAAAAACGAACAAAAAAAAATTCGAACATGCTTGAATTTTTTGTGTCGTTTTTCAAAATGTCATTTTTTGTGTCATAAAAAGTGATCGTGTGTGGGCAAAACGACGTTTTTAAACCCGCGCATGCTCAGAAGCAAGTTATGAGACGGAGCTTCAATGGAACAGAGTGCCGTCTAACGTGGTGTACGTCACCGCGCTTTGCTAGAGCATTTTGGAAAAACGACGGTGTGTATGCAACGTCGTTTTGGAAAATGAAGTTTGAAAAACGTCGTTTTTTTTCGGCACAAAAAGTGTTCGTGTGAACGCGGCATAAGAAAAGGATTGTACAGGTAAGCTGTTCTAAAAAATCCTATTATCCATTTATAATGGGGGAAAAAATTAGAGGATGGCAACAATGAAGAACTTGGTAACATTTGTGAAGCCTTTGGACCCCAAGGCAGACATCAAGTGTATGTTAAGTAACATTGGTATCTTGAGGAGTCCATATAATTGGGAGCACAATCTGGTCCGGAAGTCCCAGAAATCAGGAACAGCAGCATATGACATATATGTGGTACTACAATAGACCAGACTGAAGCCAGGCAATCACTTTCTTGACTTCCCTGCAGTGTTCCCTCCATGCTTCCATGCAGGCTTCCCTGCAGCATTCCCTCCACACCTCACTGCACACTTCTTTGCAGGCTGTGGCTCTGGTGGTGGACTTGTGGCAGGAGGAGGAGGGGGGAAGAGGAGGGGGAGTAAGATGGTTGACCTCACATACAAATGTCCACGAACCGCAAGTTTGCAGCGGGCCCCATTGACTTTAATGGCAGGCGAATATTAAAAACATTCAGGTCATATTTGCAGCCACAAAATACTTACTAGCTGTGCACAAATAGTCCCACAACATGGACACTGACCTACCAGAAGTATTAAGTGAAAAATCGCGGCCATTACAAGCCCCAAAAAATTGCCGACAGATGTTCACCTGACAGCAAACAACTTTGTATTCTGTGGCTGGAGGTACATAAGCCATTCACTGGATACAGAAGTAAGTGTCAGCCATTACAGGCCCCAAAAATTAGCCCACAGGTGTTCATCTGACAGCAAACAACCTTGTATTCTGTGGCTGGTGGCACATTAGGCATTCACCATTTAAAGAAGTAAGGGTCGGCCATTACAGGCCCCAAAAATTGTCCCATGGCCACAGGCGTTCACCTGACAGCAAGCAACCTTGTATTCTGTGGCTGGTGGTACATTAGGCATTGTAACAGCACTGGTGAACGGCATGAACCACAACTGCAGTTAGCAGGGAATTCAATGCGATTCTCTATGCGACAACTCAGTATTAGGCCCCAGGCATCACTCCTCGCAACAGGAGTTTGGGGGATCTATACATCATCTCTGTGTCACATAAAGAAAGGCGTTGAGCTACTAAGCATGGACGCATTACAACATGCGACCAAAGCTTATCGTTTAAAATTAGTTCAAGGTCAATATCCCAATACACCACTACATGCAGGTGATTATCAGTAAGGGACCCCAGGCATCACGCCTAGCAACAGAAGTTTGGGGGTTCTCTACATCATATCAACCTTGCCATGTAGAGATATATTTAGGCCACTGGGGGAAATGCTATGAAATAGCATCAACCCCTAGCATAGAAAAGTTAGAGCGAACATGTTCAACAATTAGGATTAAGCCTATAAGTATTTTATACTTCTGTCAAGCACGTAGTAAATTGTATTTGTAGTAACAAGTATTAATTGCATACGAGATAGTGTAGCTCAGGTACTTTGAGGGCAACTAATAGAAATGTATAAGAGGCAATGGGGCTGATTTACCAAGCCTGTGCGCCATGACTCATGGTGCACAAGCAGGAGTAAAACTGTTTTTGTCATTTACAAATGAAACACGCTGCCAGTGCAGCGTGTTTCCTCATTTACTAAACTGCCTAATGCGCCCAGGAGAGGGCGCACAGCACGCCAGTACAGAGCTGGCGTGCGGCATTTAGTAATGTAAACATCGGGGATTCGGGCGGGAGTTTATGAGGGGAGGGAGGGGGGCGATGCAGGGGAAGTGAGGTGACATGTGTTTGAACGTGTGTGGCGGGCCGAATTGAAAGCGAAAGTGACTTTTGGGACCCGATCCCCGTGCGCTTGCCAAGTACGCCAGAACATCGGAAGGTTCATTTGCATACTGGGCATGCGCAGAGGGAGAAATCGGGGCTTTCCGCACGCCTCTTCAGTACGCCGGGAAATTCTTGGTAAATACCAAGGGGCGTAGCAGTGTTTGCACTGCGTGAAGCGACGCACGGGAGGCTCCGAGCTGTTCTCGGGCTGCGCTGACACTGAAGGGGAACTCCACGCCAAATTTCAAATTTGAAACCGGCGCGGCTTCCCCCCAGGGGTACAATAGGCTCTTCGGCTTTGTCCGGAACGTGAGGGGTTAACCCACGCCAAAAACGGCCTGGGGTTCCCCCCCAGATCCGTACCAAGCCCTCATCCCAAGCATGCAGTCTGGCCGGACAGGAATGGGGGCGGGGACGAGCGAGTGCCCCCCCCCTCCTGAACCGTAGCAGACCACATGCCCTCGACATGGGGGAGTGTGTGCTTTGAGGGAGGGGGGCACTGCCCCCCCACCCCAAAGCACTCTTGTCCCCATGTCGATAGGGACAAGAGCCTCTTCCCGACAACCCTGGCCATTGGTTGTCGGGGTATGCGGGCGGGAGCCAATCAGAATCTGAGAGCCACTTTAATAAGGCGGCCCCCAGATTCTGGCCCCCCACCCTATGTGAATGAGTATGGGGTACATGGTACCCCTACCCATTCACCTGGTGGGAAAAGTGTAAACACAAATAAACCACACAAGAATAAAATAATTTATTAGCCAGCTCCGGGGGTCTTCCGCCAACCCACCCCGGTCTTCGCCGCCACTGTCTTCCGCCGCGGGCCCCCTTCACCACGAAGCTCCGTGCTTGTTTGATGAGGGCAGCGGGCTTCGAAGTTTTTGCCGGGGGGAGGGTCGCACATCTCACCCCGGTTTTCTAGTCGTCTTCCGCCGCGGCCCCCTTCACCATGAAGCTTCCTGCCTATGGGGGAGGGCCGCGGGCTTCGTAGTTTTCTGCCGGGGGGGGGCTCTCTATAGCCTCTTCTGCCTGGCTCTTCCGCGGGGGCCAGGGCTTCTCGTCGCTGTGTCGCCGTGTTCTGCCGCCGCCTTCACCACGAAGCTCCGTGCTTGTGGGGGTAGGGCAGCGGGCTTCGAAGTCTTCGGCCGGAGTGAGGGTCGCACATCACACTCCGGACTTCTAGTCGTTTTCACCGCCGCCCCCTTCACCATGAAGCTTCCTGCTTATGGGGGAGGGCGGCGGGCTTCTCGTCGCTCTCTTCCGCCGCGGGGTGACACTTGCGGGCTTCTTCTTCCATTCGATGTTGACACGGCGAGGTCCGGCGCTGAAATGCCTTCTGAGCGGCGGGCACGGACTTATATTGGCATAGGGCGTGGGCGTGGTTATGCCAACATGTGACCTTAACCCATGTGACATGGGTTAAGGTCACATGGTGGCATAACCACGCCCCACGCCCTATGCCAATATAAGTCCGTGCCCGCCGCTCAGAAGGCATTTCAGCGCCGGACCTCGCCGTGTCAACATCGAATGGAAGAAGAAGCCCGCGAGTGTCACCCCGCGGCGGAAGAGAGCGACGAGAAGCCCTGGCCCCAGGAGGAGCCAGGCAGAAGCCGGCGAAGAAATCCGGAGTGGGATGTACAACCCTCACTCCGGTCGAAAACGTCGGAAGCCCGCTGCCCTCCCTCCATAAGCAGGAGCTTCGTGGTGAAGGAGGCAGCGGCAGAAGACAGCGACGAGAAGCCCGCCACGTCCAAGTCCTGGATGGGATGTACGACCCTCGTCCAGGCAGAAAAAATCGAAGGGGGCGGCGGCGGAAGAAGGCCTGGCCCCCGCGGGTGGTGCCCCGCGGCGGAAGACAGCGACGAGAAGCCCGGAGAGTGGCGCCCTCCGGCGGAAGACGGCGAAAGAAGCCCTGGCCTCGGGAGGAGCCAGGCAGAAGCGGAGGAGTGGCGACGCCCCCGCTGTTCTCCGCCATTTCCGCCGCCCCCCCCGGATGTGAAAGAGCTTAATTTGGGGTGGGGGCCTGGCCGAATATGGCCGAGAGCATCGGTGGGTGTCCCCCCCCCCCGGCGGAAGGCGGCGGCGAAGACCGGTGCGGGGCTGGAGCCCCCCCGGCAGAAAATGTCTGGAAGACCGAGGGGCTCCGCCCCCTGTTGTTCTCTGCTGTTTTCGGACAGCCTCCCCCGGATGTAAAAGAGCTTATTTTGGGGTGGGGGCCTGGCTGGACATGGCGGAGAGCATCGGTGGGTGTCCCCCCCCGGCAGAAAACGGCGAAGTCCGGGGCCCAATGGGCTGGTGGTGGGGGGTCCTGGCAGAAGACCCCCAGAGCTGACTAATAATTTATTTTTTTCTGTGTGGTTTATTTGTGTTTACACTTTTCCACCCAGTGAATGGGTAGGTGTACGATGTACTCATTCATATAGGGGGCTCTCAGATTCTGATAAGCCCCCCGCCCGCATACCCCGACAACCAACGGCCAGGGTTGTCGGGAAGAGGCTCTTGTCCCTATCGACATGGGGACAAGAGTGCTTTGGGGGAGGGGGGGGCAGTGCCCCCCTCCCCCAAAGCACACACTCCCCCATGTCGAGGGCATGTGGTCTGGTATGGCTCAGGAGGGGGGGGCGCTCGCTCGTCCCCACCCCCATTCCTGTCCGGCCAGACTGCGTGCCTGGGAGAAGGGTTTGGTCTGGATCTGAGGGGTGGAGTTCCCCTTTATCCCGGTCCTGTCAGTGTTGAAATGCAAAAACTGGCCCCGTCAGTGACCAGTAATATGCTCTGGGGCTCAAGTGGTTACAAATTAAGAATACACTAAAGTTAGACCAATTTATGGCCATAATGTGAAAGATGATGTTACACCGAGTAAATAGATACCCAACATGTTACACTTTAATATTGCACACACTCATGGAATGGCGCCAAACTTCAGTACTTGAAAATACCCATAGGCAACACTTTTTTTATTTATTTTCAGGTTACCAGTTTAGATTTACAGAGGAGGTCTAGTGCTAAAAGTATTGCTCTCGCTCTAACGTACGCTATGATACCTCACATGTGGGGTTTGAACGGGGGTTCAATATGTGGGCGGGACTTACACATTTAAGGCCCGCCCACATATGGAAACATCCTTCAAACCACACGTGAGGTATCATAGCGTGCGTAAGAGCGAGAGGAATACTTTTAGCACTAGACCCCATCTGTAAATCTAAACTGGTAACAAAAAAAATGCTGCGTGTTCGCTTCTGACTGCGAGCTACTAGGGACAGGGGCGTTTAAATTATTATTATTTATGTTTGTTACGTAAAAATTCTATAAGACCTCCCCTTCAGGTTGAAAAGCATCAGTTCAGGGGGACCAAAAAAAAATAAAACACCTCTAATGCTTTCATCCGCCATTGCAGATTTGATTCTGGTACTGCATTTCGAGTGAACTGGGCATGCTCGAACACTTAGAAAAATAAGCTGGTTGTCTGAGCCTGAAAATGACATGCATCTTTCTGTGCATGCTCAGAAAGCTGTTTTTTTGGCTTAGTAATTTAAGGACATCCTTTTTTTTTTTATTTCATTTATTTTTATTGTTTTCACTTTATCACTGCATTACACATACATATATCCGTCAGGCAAGGGTACAAACGATTTGTTAACAGATTACATATATACAGAGCAAAGCGGCTAGTTACTGTACCCCTGTCGGGTTGACAACTCGTGTAGTGATACATAGATGTTGTATTGCTGTGTTCCTCCCCCCCCCCCCCATATTCCCACCTCCCTTCCCCTTAGCACCCACCCCTCCCCTGCCCCACCCTTGTGAGCATGCAGACCTGATTATAGGTAGGTTAAATTATAGATAGCCACCACCTATCCTGTTATTTAGTATTTGACGCAGCTGGGAGCAGGCACACGGGGGCCCGCTCGGGGGCGGGCCCCCGTGTGCCTAGACCCCAGCGTCAGGAATAGCTACCTTAGTTCCTCGCCCGTTAACTGCCATAAACTCCATATTTTTTATATATTTATATATTTTACAAACTTGTCATACTTCCCCTGAGTGATGTAATATACCCTTTCGTTGGAAATTGTTTGTTTCATAGCTGCTAGCCAGTTCTCTATAGATGGGGGCGCCTGGGCTTGCCATTTTTGTGCGATTTATTTTGCGAGCCTGGAATAGGAATCTCAAAATAGGTTCAAGGGTACCTTGAGGTACCTTGGTATCGTCCAAACATCCCAAGAGGCAAATCCTGGCTACTGGAACCAGGGCAGATCTAAATTTAGCATTTATCTGTGTTATAATGCCCACCCAGAAGCTGTATAGTTTTGGGCACTTCCAGACCATGTGAAGAAGATCTCCTTTATTGTTACATCTTGGGCACTCATTATTGGGTCTCCAACCCAGCTTAAACATTTTATGGGGAGTGTGATAGACCCTATATATTAAGAATAAGTGGGACAATCTTTGGACCGGGGCAATGGACGTCCAGGCTCCTTGCCGGAGAATCCTATCCCACTGGTCTGGGGAAATTGTGCCCAGATCTCTCTCCCAGGCCACTTTGCTCTTACGCGGGCCTTCTCTACTTAATGATAAAAAAAGAACAGGATGCGCTAACATATATCAATATATAACAATATACTATACATAAAAATAACAATGAGTGCAAATCTAAGTGGACAAACTGAAAAGAAGTCCAAACATAGTGTCCACAAATGCATAAATGTCCAATAAGTCCTGAAGGGCTAATGGGTGATAAATTCTGGAAACAAAAACACCAGTGCAGAGATGTGTAGATAGCAATTAAACGTAGACAATATTCAATGTGCAGTGCCGATAGAGGATCCTCCACCTTGCAAGCAACACTAACTGCTTACCAGAAGTCCGGTGGCCTCTTAATAAAAAGAAGACCCCAGAACGCATGTATATCATCAGATGAGGAAAGTGATTGGCCGGAACGGTTGTCGATCCCCTTCAGACTGGAACCTCAGGAGCAGTATCCAGGGGAGAACAAGAGAGGCCACAATAGTGTAACACCGTCAAAAAAATCTTTTATTTAAAAAGTCAAAAACACACTTACATAAGTTCTTTAAAATTAGGCATGTCAGTAGTATGCTGGGACTCCCGGCCGGAAGCGATCCATACACACAATTGACCCGTCCAAACTTGGAGATGGGAAGAGGTAACAGCGGGGGATGAGCCGGTGAACCACTATATCCCGCCCGACCGGTTTCGCGAAAAATCGCTTAATCATGGGGCCCCATGATTAAGCGATTTTTCGCGAAACCGGTCGGGGCGGGATATAGTGGTTCACCGGCTCATCCCCCGCTGTTACCTCTTCCCATCTCCAAGTTTGGACGGGTCAATTGTGTGTATGGATCGCTTCCGGCCGGAGTCCCAGCATACTACTGACATGCCTAATTTTAAAGAACTTATGTAAGTGTGTTTTTGACTTTTTAAATAAAAGATTTTTTTTGACGGTGTTACACTATTGTGGCCTCTCTTGTTCTCCCCTGGATACTGCTCCTGAGGTTCCAGTCTGAAGGGGATCGACAACCGTTCCGGCCAATCACTTTCCTCATCTGATGATATACATGCGTTCTGGGGTCTTCTTTTTATTAAGAGGCCACCGGACTTCTGGTAAGCAGTTAGTGTTGCTTGCAAGGTGGAGGATCTTCTATCGGCACTGCACATTGAATATTGTCTACGTTTAATTGCTATCTACACATCTCTGCACTGGTGTTTTTGTTTCCAGAATTTATCACCCATTAGCCCTTCAGGACTTATTGGACATTTATGCATTTGTGGACACTATGGGGCTGATTTACTAATGAATCTGCGCTGCGCCGGTACATGCCTTAATTAGTGCGCTGGATGAAGCCCTAATTAGGCGCATGAACCGGCGGCAGCAGCAGCGCGATGTGATTGATAAGTAAAGCCGCCGCCGAACTCCCTGTATAAGTCTATGGGGGGAAATCTTAATTGTGAATTTTAAAGGCTAATCTGCAAGTTTTGTCCTAAAAAGTGTTTGGGGACCTCAGTCCTGCCCCAGGGGACATGTACCAATGCTTTTTTTATTTTTTAAAACGGCCGTTTTTTTCGGGAGCAGTGATTTTAATAATGCTAAAAGTGCAATAATAAAAGTGTAATTTTCCTTTAAATTTCGTACCATGGGGGCTCTAATGTCAGCATGTGAAAAAGCGCATGTTTCCCGTGGTTAGAAATGTCTCTGCACAAAATGTCATTTTTCAAAGGAAAAAAGCCATTTAAAACTGACTCGCGGCTATAATGAATTGTCGGCTCCCGGCAATTGCAGGAGAATTCATTCATTAAAAAAAAAAAAAAAAAAAAGCGTGGGGGTCCCCCCCAAATTCAATAACCAGACCCTTTAGGTCTGGTATGGATATTAAGGGGAACCCCGCCGTCAATTTTAAAAAAAAAATGACGTGGGGTTCCCCCCAAATATCCATAACCAGACCCTTCGGGTCTGGTGTGGAATTTAAGGGGAACTCCACTCCAAATTTTTAAAAAAAATGGCGTGGAGTCCCCCTAAAATCCACACCAGACCCCTTATCCGAGCACGTTGACCTGGCCGGCCGCAGAAAAGAGGGGGGGACAGAGCGCGGCCCCCCCCCCCTCTCCTGAACCGCACCAGGCCACATGCCCTCAACATTGGGAGGGTGTTTTGGGGTGCCCCCCAAAACACCTTGTCCCCATGTTGATGAGGACAAGGGTCTCTTCCCCACAACCCTTGCCCGGTGGTTGTGGGGGTCTGCGGGCAGGAGGCTTATCGAAATCTGGAAGACCCCTTTAACAAAGGGGCCCCCCAGATCCCGGCCCCCCCCCTGTGTGAAATGGTAATGGGGTACCTTGTACCTCTACCATTTCACGAGTAAAAAAAATGTAAAGGGTTAAAATAGACAAGAGCCGGTTTTTGACAAGTCCTTTATTATCTTCTTTCTTCTTTCCTTCGGGTTTCTTCTTCCTCCTCCTTCTTCCTCTGCTTCTGTCTTGGGTCTTCTATTCCCGCATCTTGCCCGGCGTGTTCTTCCATCTTCTGTTCCTCCCGCTGTCCTTCTCGTCCGCATCTTCTCCTTCTTGTTCTTCTTCGCCGGAGCGGGCCGCTTCCAATTGAAATCCCCGCTGTCTGCCGGACCACGCCCCCCCTCTGACGCCTCGGGCAAGCTCTTAGGAGTGTGCTGCCAGTGCGTCAGAGGGGGGCGTGGTCACATGTCAGAGGGCGGCCAATTCAATTTGAAGCTCGTGCGCGGCTTTTTCTTTGCCAGAGTCGCCGCTTCCAATTGAATTGCCCGCTTTCTGGAACATGTGACCACGCCCCCCTCTGACGCACTGGCACCACACGGGGACTTTCCTAAGAGCTCGCCCGTGGCGTCAGAGGGGGGGCGTGGTCCGGCAGACAGCGGGGGATTTCAATTGGAAGCGGCCGCTCTGGCGAAGAAGAAGAAGAAGGAGAAGATGCGGACGAGAAGGACAGCGGAAGAAGATGGAAGAACACGCCGGGCAAGATGCGGGAATAGAAGACCCAAGACAGAAGCAGAGGAAGAAGAAGAGGAGGAAGAAGAAACCCGAAGGAAAGAAGAAAGAAGATAATAAAGGACTTGTCCAAAACCGGCTCTTGTCTTTTTTAACCTTTACATTTTTTTACTCGTGAAATGGTAGAGGTACAAGGTACCCCATTACCATTTCACACAGGGGGGGGGCCGGGATCTGGGGGGCCCCTTTGTTAAAGGGGTCTTCCAGATTTCGATAAGCCTCCCGCCCGCAGACCCCCACAACCACCGGGCAAGGGTTGTGGGGAAGAGACCCTTGTCCTCATCAACATGGGGACAAGGTGTTTTGGGGGGCACCCCAAAACACCCTCCCAATGTTGAGGGCATGTGGCCTGGTGCGGTTCAGGAGAGGGGGGGGGCCGCGCTCTGTCCCCCCCTCTTTTCTGCGGCCGGCCAGGTCAACGTGCTCGGATAAGGTGTCTGGTGTGGATTTTAGGGGGGACTCCACGCCATTTTTTTTTTTTTTGGGGTGGAGTTCCCCTTAAATTCCACACCAGACCTGAAGGGTCTGGTTATGGATATTTGGGGGGAACCCCACGTCATTTTTTTTTTTAATTGATGGCGGGGTTTCCCTTAATATCCATATCAGACCTAAAGGGTCTGGTTATTGAATTTGGGGGGACCCCCACGTCATTTGAATAATTATTTTAAAATTCGTACCATGGGGGGGGGGGATATGTCAGCAGGTGAATAAAGCGCACTTTTCCTGCGGTTAGAAATATGTCTTTGCACAAAATGACATTCTGAAAAAAAAAAAAAAAAAAAAAGCCATTTAAAACTGACTCGCGGCAATAATGAATTGTCGGCTCCCGGCAATTGCAGGAGAATTCATTCATTAAAAAAACGAAAAAATAAAGCGTGGGGGTCCCCCCAAATTCAATAACCAGACCCTTTAGGTCTGGTATGGATATTAAGGGGAACCCCGCCGTCAATTTAAAAAAAAATGACGTGGGGTTCCCCCCAAATATCCATAACCAGACCCTTCAGGTCTGGTGTGGAATTTAAGGGGAACTCCACCCCAAATAAAAAAAAAAATGGCGTGGAGTCCCCCCTAAAATCCACACCAGACCCCTTATCCGAGCACGTTGACCTGGCCGGCCGCAGAAAAGAGGGGGGGACAGAGCGCGGCCCCCCCCCTCTCCTGAACCGCACCAGGCCACATGCCCTCAACATTGGGAGGGTGTTTTGGGGTGCCCCCCAAAACACCTTGTCCCCATGTTGATGAGGACAAGGGTCTCTTCCCCACAACCCTTGCCGGTGGTTGTGGGGGGTCTGCGGGCAGGAGGCTTATCGAAATCTGGAAGACCCCTTTTACAAAGGGGCCCCCCAGATCCCGGCCCCCCCCCTGTGTGAAATGGTAATGGGGTACCTTGTACCTCTACCATTTCACGAGAAAAAAAAAGTGTCAGTGTAAAAAAAGACAAGAGCCGGTTTTTGACAAGTCCTTTATTATCTTCTTTCTTCTTTCCTTCGGGTTTCTTCCTCCTCCATCTTCTTCTTCCTCTGCTTCTGTCTTGGGTCTTCTATTCCCGCATCTTGCCCGGCGTGTTCTTCCATCTTCTTCCGCTGTCCTTCTCGTCCGCATCTTCTCCTTCTTCTTCTTCGCCGGAGCGGCCGCTTCCAATTGAAATCCCCGCTGTCTGCCGGACCACGCCCCCCCTCTGACGCCACGGGCAGAGCTCTTAGGAAAGTCCCCGTGTGGTGCCAGTGCGTCAGAGGGGGGCGTGGTCACATGTTCCAGAAAGCGGGCAATTCAATTGGAAGCGGCGACTCTGGCAAAGAAAAAGCCGCGCACAAGCTTCAAATTGAATTGGCCGCCCTCTGACATGTGACCACGCCCCCCTCTGACGCACTGGCAGCACACTCCTAAGAGCTTGCCCGAGGCGTCAGAGGGGGGGGCGTGGTCCGGCAGACAGCGGGGATTTCAATTGGAAGCGGGCGCTCCGGCGAAGAAGAACAAGAAGGAGAAGATGCGGACGAGAGAACAGAACAGCGGAAGAAGATGGAAGAACACGCCGGGCAAGATGCGGGAATAGAAGACCCAAGACAGAAGCAGAGGAAGAAGAAGGAGGAGGAAGAAGAAACCCGAAGAAAAGAAGAAAGAAGATAATAAAGGACTTGTCAAAAACCGGCTCTTGACTTTTTTAACCCTTTACATTTTTTTTTTACTCGTGAAATGGTAGAGGTACAAGGTACCCCATTACCATTTCACACAGGGGGGGGGGCCGGGATCTGGGGGGCCCCTTTGTTAAAGGGGTCTTCCAGATTTCGATAAGCCTCCTGCCCGCAGACCCCCACAACCACCGGGCAAGGGTTGTGGGGAAGAGACCCTTGTCCTCATCAACATGGGGACAAGGTGTTTTGGGGGGCACCCCAAAACACCCTCCCAATGTTGAGGGCATGTGGCCTGGTGCGGTTCAGGAGAGGGGGGGGGCCGCGCTCTGTCCCCCCCTCTTTTCTGCGGCCGGCCAGGTCAACGTGCTCGGATAAGGGGTCTGGTGTGGATTTTAGGGGGGACTCCACGCCATTTTTTTTTTAAAATTTGGGGTGGAGTTCCCCTTAAATTCCACACCAGACCCAAAGGGTCTGGTTATGGATATTTGGGGGGAACCCCACGTCATTTTTTTTTAAAATTAATGGCGGGGTTCCCCTTAATATCCATACCAGACCTAAAGGGTCTGGTTATTGAATTTGGGGGGACCCCCACGCTTTTTTTTTGGTGTTTTTAATGAATGAATTCTCCTGCAATTTCCAGGAGCTGACAATTCATTATTGCCGCGAGTCAGTAGTTTTAAATGGCTTTTTTCCTTCAGAATGTCATTTTTCACATGCTGACATTACACCCAGGGCCGCCATCAGGGGGGTACAGGCAGTACACCTGCAGGGCCGCCATTAGAGGGGGTACAGGCATTACACCGCCCGGGGGTCCCCAGGGGCCCCCAGGGGCCCGGATGGGAACCACCCTAAAACAAAAAAAAATATTTTTTATTTTTTTTTTTTTTTTTTTTTAAGGGCTCCGAAGGTCCCCAGGGGCCCGGAGGCCACTAAGGGCCCCAGATGGCAAGCCCTTTTTTTAAAATAAAAGATATATATTTAAAAAAATATATATAATTTTTTTAATATATTTGTTTTATTTTTTTTAAGGAAAGGGCCCAGAGGTCCCCAGGGCCCTGGAAGGCTACCCCCTTGTTTTTTTACTTTTTTTCGATAAATGTTATATTTAAAAAATATATATATATGTATTTTCTCTCTTTTTTATTTTTATTTTATAAAGAGCACAGAGGTCCCCAGGGCCCCGGATGGCTACCCCCCTTTTTTATATATATTTTTCTTTATTTCTTATTTCTGTCAAAATTTTTGTAAAGGGCCCCCCCGCTCCTCAATTTGTGGCACCACCCCCCCCCCCGCTTCTCAATTTCATGCGGCAGCACCCCCCCCCGGTTCTCTGCTCCAGGGGGCCCATGCCTGAAGCTGTGTAAGGGGCCCCAAAATTCATGATGGCGGCCCTGTACACCTGTAAGGGGCCCGGGGGTCCGGAGGTGCCCAGATGCCTGGAGGCCCCCCAGCGCCCCAGATGGTAACCCCCCCTCTTTTTTTTTTTGTATATATATTTGTTAGTTGGTTTTTGTAGGATTTTTTATTAAAGGGCCAATTTTTGGAATTTAATATTTTTTAGCAGTCTGGAGGTCCCCAGGGCCCCGGGTGGCAACCCCCCAAATTTTTTGTTATTAAAGGGCCAATGTTTTGTTTTAGGGGTCTGGAGGTCCCCAGTGGCCCGGAGATCCCCAGGGCTCCAGATGACAACCCCCCACCTTTAAAAAAAAAAAAACAAAAAAAATAAAAAAAATATATTTTTGGTTATTTTTTTAACATATATATATATATAATATAATTATGAAAGCTCCCAGAGGGCCCCAGATGACAACCTTTTTGCTTCTAAAAATGTTATAAACATTTTCCCCAGGTTTGTTACTTTTTACTTTAATTTCTTTTTTAAAGTGTATTTTGTGCGTGAAGTCGAGAGAGAGGAGCTGGACTTGCAATCGCCATCCTTCTCCATGCCCCCGGTGGCAATGGTGGGTGTGAGGGGGGGGGGCCTGTCCCCGATGGGACAGAGGGACTCCCCCTATGAAGGAGTGTAGCCCACCCAGCCAGCCCTGTAGGTCCTTCGCCTCCCTTTATTTTAGGAGACCTCATGGCCAAAGTGTGTGCAAGTGTGGTGTTTTTTTTTTTTTGGTGGGGGGGGGTGTGGGCGTACTAAGCACAGGCGTACCTTGCATAGCACACCCACCGGGAGCCGGGCTGACACCACCAAACTCAATTCATATGTAGCCGAGACCGGGATCCGAACCCTTGGCTGCAGAGGTGAACGGCTTGTCAGCGCAGTGCCATTCACGTTGAGCCACCACAGCTCCCACCCAATGTTATTTTTTTTTTTGATTTTTGGAAGTTATTTTTTATTAAAGGGCCCAGAGCTCCCAAGGCAACCCCCCTTTTTTATTATTTTATATATGTAGATATTGTAATTTATTTTTCATTAAAGAGCCCAGAAGTTTCTTTTTATTAAAGGGCCCAGTGGTCCCCAGGGCCCCCGGATGGCTACCACCCTTTTTAATATATATTTTTCTATATGTATTTTTTGGTAAAGGAACCCCCCGCTTATCAAATTGCGGCAGCCCCCCCCCTTCTTAATATCAGGCGGCACCCCCCCCCCCCTATTCTCTGCTCCAGGGGGCCCATGCCTGAAGCTGTGTAAGGGGCCCCATAATTCCTGATGGCGCCCCTAATTGCCTCCCCCCCCCCATGGTACGAAATTTCAAGGAATTTTTTCACTTTTATTGTTGCACTTTAACCACTTCCATACCGCGCCTATTCTGGCACTTCTCTCCTTCATGTAACAATTATATTTTCTTCCTTGAAACTTACTCAGGACCCCCAAACATTATATATATTTTATTAACAAACACCCTAGGGAATAAAGTGGCGGCCATTTTTTCGGACACATTTCCAACAGTATTTGTGCCAAAAATTTTCAAACGTTTTTTTTTTTTTTTGGCTTTCAAAAAAAAAACCTGTTTCATGAATGACAAAATAAGAAAGCAGTAAAGCTAGCCCAATTTTTAGGGATAAGGTGAAAGATGATGTTCCCCGAGTAAATAGATACCTAACTTGTCACGCATTCATATTGCGCACACTCATGGAATGGCGCTAAACTTCGTTATTAAAAATCTCCATAGGCAACACTTGACTTTTTTTCTCAGGTTACCACTTTTGAGTTACAGAGGAGGTCTAGTGCTAAAATTATTGCTCTCGCTCTAACGCACGCTATGATACCTCACATGTGGGGTTTGAAGGATGTTTACATATGTGGGTGGGACTTGCATGCGTGTTCGCTTCTGAGTGCGAGCTACTAGGGACAGGAGCATTTAAATTCCTTTGTTATTTTATTTTTTTACTTAATATTTTAATTTTTGCACTTGTTTGTCCCTTTGTTTGTATTATTTTTCACTTTTCTTCCTATTACAAGGAATGTAAACATCCCTTGTAATAGGACTAGTGTGTGACAGGTCCTCTTTATAGAGAAAGGCGGGGTCAATTAGACCCCACATCTGTCCTCCAGGCTGGAAAGCATGTAATTGGTTTAAAAAAAAACATCTCATGCTTTCAGCTGCAATCATGTTCGTTCAGCACAGTAGCGTAGTGTGTAGCATGTTCACCTAGCAGCAAAAGGGTTGCTGGTTCGAATCCCGCCCGTGACACTATCTGCCTGGAGTTTGCATGTTCTCCCTGTGCGGGTTTCCTCCCACAATCTAAAAACATGCTGTAAATTGGATCCTGTCTAAATAAGCCCTAATATGCAGTAGGATATTTAGGTTTTGTGCTTCCCTAGGCCTGACCAAATTTTGGCACCCCCCTAATAGAAAAATGACCCACCCTTCCTGTCAAGGCCACACCCTGTTTTTTTATGACCCACCCAGGAATTTTCAGGGGACACACACAAGTTCTGTGGGGGGGGGGGGGACAGGAGACCCTTAATTTGCCTACTTTTTCGATCACTTCCTGTTTGGCTATGGGGCAGGAAGTGAAGGCCAATCTCCCCAAACGGACAGGGATAATACAAAATAAACTGACAGAGCTTCTAACCCCCCCCCCCCCCAAACTCTATCCAAAATGAAAGAAATCCAAAAAATAAAAGTGATGATTATTGTTCCAGTTTAACCCCAAATTTCAGATCATTTTATTGAGAGGCTTAAGAAAATATAACCATGCCAATAGGCCAGGATCCAGCGTTGCTAATATGTATGAATGTGTGTTAGGGACCCCCACAAACACCACCCAATGTTAAATCAACTATTTTCTTGTTTGTTTTGGGGATGCCTGCACCCTGATAGGGTAAAGACACCTCACAAATGTTGTCACTTTCTACTTAATTCATTCACTTCCTGCCACACAGCCAAACAGGAAGTTGAGGGAAACACCTGAGTAATGTTTTGTTGGGGACACACAGATCAATATAAATAGTTTCCCATTTTGGAAATGGCATTTTGCTGTGTACACCCCAAATTAGTAGGAATCTTGGACTTTGGGGTCCATTTACTAAAGGCAAATCCACTTTGCACTACAAGTGGACAAGCAAGGAAGAAAACTCAAAACTTGCGGGTTGGAAGTAAAAACCATCAGTGCTTCCCTTCTGATTTTCATTGCCTACGCTTTACTGCAGAGCGGCTTTGCCTTTACTAAATCCCACAAAATAACTAATCATTTGGGGTGTACACTGCAGTGCAATTTGCTTAATGGTGACACTAGTTAGATTGACCTGTGTCCCAAAGAAAAGACCATTGGTAGGGTTTTAACCTCACTTCCTGTTCAGCTGTGTGACAGGAAGTGAAGCCAATTTTAGGAAAAGGGGACACAAAGCCCAGCCTAAAAACACTAGCAGGGGTTCTAACACTCAATTGGCTTCCCTCAAACAACCCACAATTAGAATAGGATTGTCTTGTGCTAGTTTCAAGCACAGCGCTGTATATCAGCACTTCAAGCCTGTCCACCAATACACCACCCCCCACCCCCCCCTCCAACAGGCCCCTGTTTGCAGCTTTTCCTACATCTTGCACATGTGCTTTAAAAAGTCAGTCTGGACATCAGTTTTAGGAAACAATTACTTACCGCTTTGTCCTTCCTTTTCTGGTGACTAAACATTTCATGCATACACACCAGGAAAGAGCTTAGAGACAAATCACACTTGATGGTTTAGGCCCAAACTAGTTCAGCTGCAGCGGTTGAAATCCATAGCAGGAAAAAAATATCACAAAACAAACTTCAAAATTTGAAAGTAATTTTATTGGTCCACAAAACAAGGAAAGCAAAACAAAAAAAATTACAAATAAACACACCAAAAATATATAAAAACACCTAAAAACAAAAAAGGACCACGTTTATTTCACAGTCATTGGAAAAAAAATCATGCTTTTGAAATAACAGGATAGACCCACAGGATTAAAACATTAGTCATTAACATCTTGAGAAACATTTAGCAAAATTATGTAGCAGAGAAAACATCAAAAAATACAAAACTTGCTCCAAAACATCTCTGTTTCACTCCGCCATTCCTTCCAGCCAGCAAATCTGCCCCCTCTGAGGGGCAGCTGACACGTGCAGTATCACGCTTTTTATAACATGTGTGCTAATGAACCAATTGGAAACACATGAAGAAATGTCAGCCTCTAGTTTGTGTGCACTTGTAACTGCTTACACCTGTTAAGGATGTCCTTAAATTACTAAGCCAAAAAAAGAGCTTTCTGAGCATGCTCAGAAAGATGCAAGTCATTTTCAGGATGAAACTTCCAACTTCTTTTTCTAACTGTTCGAGCATGCCCAGTTCACTCGAAATGCAGTACCAGAATCAAATCTGCAATGGCGGATGAAAGCATTAGAGGTGTTAAAATTTTATTTTTGGTCCCCATGAAGTGATGCTTTACAAGCTGAACGGGAGGTCTTCTATAGAATTTTTACGTAACAAACCTAAATAGTAATAATTTAAAAGCCCCTGTCCCTAGTAGCTCGCAGTCAGAAGCGAACAAGCAGCATTTTTATTGTTTCCGGTTACCAGTTTAGATTTACAGATGAGGTCTAGTGCTATAAATATTCCTCTTGCTGTTACGCACGCTATGATACCTCACATGTGTGGTTTGAAGAATGTTTCCATATATGGGGCGGGCCTTAAATGTGTAGACCCCGCCCACATATTGAACCCCCGTTTAACACCCACATGCCACATCAAGTATCATAGCGCACGTTAGAGCGAGAGCAATACTTTTAGCACTAGACCTCCTCTGTAAATCTAAACTGGTAACCTGAAAACACCTAAAAAAAGCGTTGCCTATGGGTATTTTCAAGTACTGAAGTTTGGCCCCATTCCATGAGTGTGTGCAATATTAAAGTGTAACATGTTGGGTATCTATTTACTCGGTTGTAACATCATCTTTCACATTATGGCCAAAATTGGGCTAACTTTAGTGTATTCTTTAATTTGTAACCACTTGAGCCCCAGAGCATATTATGGTCACTGACGGGGCCATTTTTTGCATTTCAACACTGCGTCATTTTGACTGACAATTGCGTGGTTGTGCGACGTGGCCCCCAAAAAAATTGGGCGTCCTCCTCCTCCTCCCCCCCCCCCCCCTAAAATTTTTTTTATTTTTTTTGGTTGGTGGTGTATTTGATCACCTCTGCGTTTTTCTTATTTTTGCTTGACCCAAAAATATAGCGACAATTTGGTAACTAAAAAAACATCTTTTTTACGGTTTGCTATAATAAATCTCCCCCAAAATATATTCAAAAAATGTTTGCCCTCAGTTTAGGCCGATAAGTATTCTTGGACATCTTTTTGGTTGCAAAAAATCACAATAAGCGTTTGATTGGTTTGGGCAAAAGTTCTAAGTAGGGGTTGGTCCTTATGGGTTTTTTTGGAATAATTTTTTTGTTTTACTAGTAATGGTGGCTATCATTGTTTTTTCTGTCTAATGCGACATTGTGGCGGACACATTTTTGTGAGATTTGGCATTTTGTAGCGAGCAATGGTATATAAATGCATTGCTTACTATAAAAATGACACTGGCAGGGAAGGGGTTAACACTAGGGGCGCGGAAGGGGTTGAATATGTTACCTGGGTGTGTTCTAACTGTAAAGGGGGTGGGACTGTGTAGGGGAAATGACAGATCGCTGTTCATACATTGTAGGGACAGACGAGCAGGCATTCCCCCCCCCCCCTGACAGGACCGGGATAAAGGGGACTCCACCCCAAATTAGAAAAAAAAAACGGCCGTGGGGGGTCCCCCTTCAGGTGCACACAGGCTCTTAGATTTGATCTGGAACATAAGGGGTTAACCCACGCCAAAAAACGGCGTGGGGTTCCCCCTCAGATCCAGACCAAACCCTTCTCCCAGGCATGCAGTCTGGCCGGACAGGAATGGGGGGTGGGGACGAGCGAGCGCCCCCCCCCCCCCCCTCCTGAGCCGTACCAGACCACATGCCCTCGACATGGGGGAGTGTGTGCTGTGGGGGAGGGGGGCACTGCCCCCCCCACCCCAAAGCACTCTTGTCCCCATGTCGATCGGGACAAGAGCCTCTTCCCGACAACCCTGGCCGTTGGTTGTCGGGGGTATGCGGGGGGGGGCTTTATCAGAATCTGAGAGCCCCCTATATTAAGGGGGGCCCCAGATTCTGGCCACCCACCCTATGTGAATGAGTATGGGGTACATCGTACCCCTACCCATTCACCGGGTGGAAAAGTGTAAAACACCAAAAAACACACAGAAAAAAATAATTTATTAGTCAGCTCCGGGGTCTTCTGCCGGGACCCCCCACCACCAGCCCATTGGGCCCCGGGCTTCGCCGTTCTGCCTGGGGGGGGGACGACCCACCGATGATCTCCGCCATGTCCAGCCAGGCCCCCACCCCAAAATAAGGCTCTTTCACATTCGGGGGGGGCGGCCGAAAAAAAGCAGAGAACAACGGGGGCGGAGCCCCTCGGTCTTCCAGACGTTTTCTGCCGGGGGGGCTCAGCCCCGCACCGGTCTTCGCCGCCGCCTTCCGCCGGGGGGGGGGACACCCACCGATGCTCTCTGCCATGTTCGGCCAGGCCCCCTACCCCAAATCAAGCTCTTTTACATCCGGGGGGGGCCGGCGGAAATGGCGGAGAACAACGGGGGCGAAACCCCTCCTCGGTCTCAGTGCAGCTCCACCCACTGGCAGTAGTTCCGGCTCCTCCCACAGAGCTCATTCTGCTTCCTGCTGGAGAGGAGAGAGAAGACCTGTCTTCCAGAGCTCCTGTGTTCCAGCCTACCAGGACCAGCCTCCACCCCCAGCCCCCTGCCCGGAAGAGGGGTGGGATGGCCTCCCTCAGCCCCGGAGGTGGACCGGCTTCCGGCCTCCGGAGGAAGTCAACAGCACCTGCCCTCCAGCCAGACCACTGCCACCACCATCAGCAGGGAGGACCGTCTCTTCCTGGAGACCCAGGTGGGTCTCTCAGACTGGACAGCCCCTCAGCCAGGTGAAAATGAAGCAAGAACCAGGAAGAGGCGGGATTAAAATCAAATCCCTGCTGGTGAGGATATCTCAGGCCTGCGTGGAAAAGATGACTACTCTCGCGAGGCCTGAGGAAAAGAGGGACAGGTGCTCCAGCAATAAGAGATCTGAATACAGGGGGGGCCATCACCACCCTAGGACTAGAGGTAAAAGAAATATGGGAATACCTGGGGGGCTTTTGCCAACGTGGGGCTGGAGAGGTGAACTTCCTAGAGGGAGCTCCGGAAGGACCCTCCAGCAGGCCACCGGGAAGGGAGCCAGGCAGCGAGGAGGAGCGGGCGGTCTAAGAAGGGGGTCCCAACCCCCCAAGCAGTCAGGAGAGTCAGGGGAGCCTGGGTGCAGTGGGGGGGGGCGTGGCAGTGCCGGTGGTGCAGGTCCCAGTATGGCCATAAAACCTGGGGAGGGTTCCCGGGAGCCGATCCCTCGGTCCGTGGAAGGGGATGCTGGGGGTTGGCGAAGTCGGGGGAGTCCAGTGATCCAGGAGGTCGCCGGGCCCAGGTGCCGCCGGCGGTACCCCCCCGCCATCTTCAGGTCAGCATACCCAGGCTCCCCCAGGATGGTCGCACTGCCACAGCTGAAGCCCGCCCATGTGTCGGCTTCCATGACCCCTCAGCTTGCAGAGGAGCGGGAGGATCTGGCCATGGAAAGGCCAGGGACTGCTCCCTGCGGCTGTTATGTCATCGGGGAGGAGATGAGAGACAGACACATGGTGGAGGCATTGTGCTGCGGTCATCTGGAGGTAAACAGCTTGTGTGCAGTGTGGCCAAGATGGCGCCGGCTGTTGGGGGTGGAGTAGACCGGGACCCGGAAGTGACCGCCCAAGAACCGGAAGTGCCCCAGCCGAAACCGGAAGTGCCCCAGCCGAAAACCGGGAAGTGCCCCAGCCGAAACCGGAAGTGACCCGTCCCGGAACCGGATGAAGTGACCGTCCCGCGACCGGAAGTGCCCCCCCGCGAGTTTGCGGTGGTCGGTGGGGGCTCAGGGGACCTGGGGAATGAGAGGCGGGGGTACAGCAGGGGTGCCCAGCCCCGGACGCTGCAGCAGGCACCTCCAGGCCACCCCGGCAGGAGATGGACAGAGACGTTGAGGACGGTAAATTGGACGGTAAGCTGCCCCCCCCCCAGGTCCCCATGGACCACTGCCACAGGCCCCGAGGGGCTCCCTGCAGCACAGGCGGGGTGGGGGGAAAGTCAGGTGGGACCCCTCCCAGTGGACTGTATAGCATACGATTTTATATCCGGCAGTTGGAGGGGTCCCAGGGGGGCTCCCCCCCAGTACAGGTGGAGTCCCAAGGGGCTGGTTGTGGTCGCGGAGGGGGTCTGGTGGGGGAGTTTGGTGGGGGTGGTACACCCCCTCTGTCTGTGTCCCGGGGGGGGGGAGCCTGTAGTCAGGCCAAAGGTGGTGGGTCAGGGTGGTCAGGGTATATCAGCGACGGGGGTGGGTGCAACACACCACGGCAGGGATGGGGGCCCCCCCGTCCCCCCCACTTTCTGGGGGTGCTGAGGGGGGTGCCCCACTTCCGGAGAACATCTTTCGGGGGTCTCCGGAGGCCAACTTATTGTCTGCCCTAAAGGGGGGTCGCTCTTTCGCCCAGGTGGTTGGGCTCTCGTGCCCCTCTGGACCACCTGTACAGCCGGTTTGGCCCCAGATTTTTCCGCGCCCCCCCTGCTGACCAGGGAGAGTGACGCTCAGGGGTCGGCGCTCGTGGACGAGGGGTACAGGTGGTCCAGAGAGGGGGCGTAGGAATGTTGTCCAGCTTCGGTACGAGGGTCCGGACCCCTGCCCCGCTCGAGGTGAGGTGGTGGGCCTGGTACTCTCCTTGGGTTTTGGGGTGGATGACCTTTTTGCTGTCATCCATCCCACCAACACACGGGAGTTTGATATAAGTTTTGTCACTCCCGTGTGTATGGAAACGCTTTATCACCCACGCTTGGGGCTTTGATAGGTCAGGCGGCTTGACCTTGGGGGCGTTGACCCTTGGAAGAGGTACAGGCTCATTCCCATCTCCAGGCAGGAGGAGGTTTAAGAACATCACCATCCTGGTGAGGAATGAGTCGCTCCCTCCGGAGGACATTGCCACCTGGCTCGGGAGGTACGGGCAGTTGCAGACCCCCCTGAGGAAGAACCTTGATGAGCGCGGGGTCTGGGACCGGGCTTGGTTGCACCAGGATCCGGCTCAAGAGGGAGGGCAACAGTGTTGCCCACCTCCCTGGCAGCGCCTTTCTAGGCAGAGACCGGATCTGGCGTTCTACCCGGGACAGCCCCGTCGTGCTTCAAGTGCGGCAGCCCGACCCACATGAGCTCGGACTGCACGGGTGGTCAGATGTGGCCGGTGCCACGAGTTTGGCACCAGTCCGAGTCATGTGGGGAAGATATGCTGCAACTTGTGTGGTGGAGGGGGCACCCATTTAGCAGGTGTCCCAAAGCATATCGGCGGTTCTTCCTCAGGGGGGGGGGACCTCCCGGGCCGGGAGCGGCCGAAGCCCCCCCGGCGAGTGATGGCCGGGGGGGTGGGGATCCTGAGCCCCTAGTACTACTCCGGAGGGACCAACAGGCCCATTGCCTCAAAGAAGGCGGAGCAGGCGTGGGCGTGGGGCTCCCCCCCCGGGGGACACAGGGCTCGGTTGGCAGGAGGCTCCGATCCTCCAGGGGCGGAGCCGGTGGGGAGGAGTCGGGGAGGCCTGGGGGTCTCCCGGGCCTGAGGGTCCGGGGCCAGGGCCTTCCTCTCTAATGTTGCAGGGCCGATCCCCATCCCCCTTCCCTTTCCCCCTCCTCACCATTGCCCCTCCCCTCCACCTGGCCCTCCATCTGTTTCCCCATGCCCTCCTCCTCATCTTCCCCTCCTCGTACCCCCCCCCTCGTTCCCCCCCCTCCAAGTTCCCGTCCCCCCCCTTCCCCTTCTTCTTCCCGTCCAGCTAAGTCTGGTCCCCCCCCTGTCCTCTCCCCTGTCTCTGGCCCCCCTCCTGCCTCTTCCATTCCCCCCCCTTCTGGACCCAGAGTCTCCTCTGGCCCTGTGGCCATGGAGATGGAAGCTGCTCGAGCCTCATCCAAGAGGGAAATCTCGAGCAGCGGGTCCGAGGAGGGGGGTGGTGGTGTAGTCATCTCGGAGAGGTGGGCAGGGAGTGGGAGCAGGTGAGACGCAAAAAGAAGAAGGGGAAGGCTGCCAGATCTGGGGCGGGAAGTCCCCAGTGAAGGGTGGGGTTCCCCCAGGGGCACGAAGTGGGGTGTCCCTGGGGAACCCCGTTTGGTATCTTCTCCTCCTCCTCAGGGCTCAGAGGGAGGAGGAAGTGTAGATATGTAAATATGTTTTTGTATTTGTAGTATGAAGGAGAACGTTGACCACTTTCATCATTCTGATGGCTGGCGGTACCCTCTCCAATACGGCTTGCGACCATTAATGTCGCAAGTATTCGTTCTGCAGGAGCTCGTTTTATGCCTGGCTCCGATTTTCTCAGCCGTGTTGAAGCTGACATTTTGTTTTTGCAGGAGACCTGGCTGGCATCTGTGGCAGAGATGCATCTAGCAAAGAGGGAGTGGAGATGTGGGCCCTCCCTCTGGTCTCTTGCGGCCGAGCCCTGCAGTGGGGTTGCGGGTCCTTTTTAAAGACTGGTCCGGTGGCTTGCCGGCGAGTGATTGAAGTGGAGATCGGTAGATGTCTGGTGGTGGACGCTGTGTGAGGGGCAATTCCTCCGGCTCATAAATTTTTATGGGCCTCAAACTAGGAGGGAGAGTGAGGAGCCTCCTTACGGCGGTTAAGCCTTATCTTTTTACGTCCCAGCAGGTGATTTTTGGTGGCCGATTTCAATATGATCACTAGGCCCAAAGACCGGGGCAGGTGTGCTCGCCAACCCTCTGGGATATGATAGTATTTTTTTGAATAACGTAGTGAGGGAGGCCAGGTTTGGTGGATGTGCCACGTTCGTCACCTCCCCAACCTCACTGGTTTCACATTTTCCCGAGAGTAGTAGTAAGAGTAGATTAGATAGGTTTTTTTTAAAAGGAGGACTCTGTCTGCTCGGCTCCTGAGCTGCAGTCGGTAGAGTTCTCCCGATCACTGTATGGGTATCTGTGGCCCTGAATGTCGCTGACACTCCTCAGAAAGGGAGGGGTTTTGTGGCGCCTGAATGGGTCGCTACTGGAGGATCCTGAGGTTAGGGAAGCCTATGAGGTTTTTTTCCTGGGCCAGACCTCGCTCCTTGAGGGCAACTGCTCCCGCCTTGAGTGGTGGGAAGTAGTTAAAAAGAGGTCTGGCGACTTTTTCCGGGAAATCTCTGGGTACAGGGCAGCTTCCAAGTACCAGGCTTACCAGAGACTACGCAGGCAGCTTGACCGCCTGGTGTCCTCTGGGGGCTCTCAGGAACAGATATCCGGTCTGAAGGCGCAGATGAAGGAGTGTCAGTACGACCGTCTCGCCTCCCTGGTTTTTGAGAGGGATTATGGGAAGTTTATCTCTCCTGATCCCTACAGGAGCTGTGGTGAGGAGGTGGCGAGGTCGAAGGTTGTACATGGCCTGAAGGATGCCTCAGGATCTCTGGTCCGGGTCCAGATCGGGGATCCTGGGTGTCGTCAGAGACCACTTTTCGGACCTCCTGAAGAAGCGGCCTCTAGACATGGAGAAAGTCAGGGAATTCCTTGATGAGACCCGCTGGAAGTGGGGTCTGACCTTCCTGACTCTCTGACAGAAGAGATCTCGGTAGCTGAAGTTGAGCAGGCTATTAGCTCTTTAGCTTCTAAAAAGTCACCTGGGCCCGATGGGCTCACGGCCGAGTTCTACAAAACCTTTAAGAGCCTCTTGGCTCCTCATCTGAGGGACGTGTTTAGTGAATGTTTGGCTATGGCCTGCTGCCTCCCTCAATGAGAAGGTCAGCTCTGATCCTACTGTCAAAGGGGAAAGATCCGTCTGTGGTGGAGAATTGGCGTCGATCGCCCTTCTTACCACAGATAGGAAGATACTGGCAAAGATCTTGTTTACACGTCTGTCGTGCTTTGGCGGGGCAGGATGCTGTTCTCCCTCTCAGCACTGCACAATTCCTGGGCCGGGGCACTTTTGTGCCGTCCCTGAGCGTCCGGGAGGCTGTGGAAAGGTGCAGGGCTGATGGCAGCGAGCGGTATCTGCTTGCATTGGATCAGGCTAAGGCGTTTGATCGGGGTGAACCACGAGTACCTTTGGCTGCTTCTGAGGAGATACGGTCTGCCTGATCAATTCGTTGATTGGCTGCAGGTATTGTATAGGGGAGCTGAGAGCTTTCCCTCTTGTCAACGGTTGGGTGGGCCGGGCCTTTGCCGTGGACTCTGGCGTCCGGCAGGGGTGCCCTCTGAGCCCCCTCCTGTACATCTTTGCGGTCATCGACCCCTTCGTAAGGAGGCTAGACTGCGGGCGTCTGGGGGGGGTTTCGGTGGGACCTGTCGGGGTCCGGTTTCGGCGGTGAGGGTTGTGGCCTATTGCGGACGACGTCTCGGTGGTGGTATCTGGTCGCCGAGGAGGCCCATTATGTGGAGTCCCCAGATCGGGTGCTACTCTGAGGCGTCAGGCTCGCTGGTCAATTGGGACAAGAGTGAAGTTTTCTGGTTGGGGAAGGAGGGGGAGCAGTTTCCTCCCTTCCGGACGTGTTCCCCACGCCCGTACCAGAGATTCGAGTTCTTGGCATTCATTTCGGCCCCGGGTGATTATCCCAAGCTAAACTGGGGAGCGCAGGCTGGTGAGTGCCACTCGGAAGGTGAAGGCCTGGAAAGGTTGGAAACTTTCCCTGAGGGAAAGGGTAAGCTTGGTCAAGACGTACTTATTGCCTGAGTTTCTCTTTGTAAGCTATGTGTGTCTTTTGCCAGCATCTCTCTATGCTCTCGGGTCTATGGTCTGTTCTTCCTGCTGTTGTGGGGAAGCAGACTGAACCTGATCAAGAGGAGGTCACATACCGCCAGCGACGGCAAGGTGGGTTGGGACATGGTCAACCCGGTGTTGTTCTTTGTCACCATCTTTGTTAAATACAATTTGCAGTCCATATTTGTGGACGAGCCTTCCTGGTGGGAGTGTTCATGCAAGGACTGGCTCTTGCTGTTCTTGAGGCAGTGGGGGAGGGGGGGGGAGGCCCGGCGATCTGAGGATGATCGCATGGGTATGATACTCCCTTCCTATGTCCCCCTGGCATTAAAGGTACTGAGGCAGTGGCGGATAACTGCCCTGGAGGTGGGCTCTTTGGGTCGGCGGAGAAGCTGTACCTGAGGGTCATGCCCTCGGACATTTTGAAAGCCCCTGTCTTTGAGGGACTGCCCTGAGAGGGTCCTCACGGAGGGGCTAGCCCTCTTGAATTCTTCTAGAATTCCAAAGTAAGTTTTGGGATCTCGCATGGAGGTCGTTCCCCATGGACGACTCTATGTCCGTCGTGCGAATCTCAAATACAGGAAACCTGGGGGACAGGGACTGCCCCCCGTCAGGAATGTGGTGGGACATTGGAGACCATGGACCATTTTCTGGGTCCAATGTCCCTTCAACATGGAGGTTCTTACGAAGGTAGGGGGTGCCATTGGCTACCCCCGCCTTCCGGCCCTGACCTATGCGTGAGCGAGTGTATGGTGTTTTTGGGGTCCGCAGGGGATTTGAGTTATCGTCACTTTATTTAGTCAGCCTAGTTGTGCTTTATTACACTTGGCACGCCCGCCGTGTTGGTGTCCACTAGGGACACAAATCCTGCCTGTGCATGAGGGTGGTGGGCGGTATCTTTCGGGGAGTTGTGAAGGTGCGGGATCTGGAAAGGAGCAGGGTCGGGCCTGAGAGGTGTGCCCATTTATGGAGGGGGTTCCTCTTCCAGCCCCCTTAGGTCACGAGCTCTGCCCTCTCCATGGGTAGGGGCATCTATCCTTTTTCACCCCCTAGATTTTGTTTATGGTATTTTTTTGAAATAAGGCTACAGCATGTCTGAACTATCATGTTCTTGCTCATACGTGGGTTGTAGGTATTTGTTGTTGTGATGCGTTGGGTGTTTGTGAGGGTTGGCGATGATCTGGGACAGTAGTGGTTCTATGGACTTTAATATCTCCCCTACTGTACCAGTGAGCCGTTTTAAGTGTTTTTTTTTTTTTTTTTTTTTTTTGGCAATGATCTGGGCAAGCTTTTCTTGATGGACTATAAAGACTTTCTCTTGTACCAGTGAGCCTGTGTTGTAAATACCCTGTTCTGGTGCTGTTTTTTTTTTTTTTTTTTTTCTTTATAGTTATTTCTTGGTGGGTGGAGGTCGGTGATTTGATGGTTTGTGTTTTGTTGTTTGTTTTTGTGTTATTTGGTTTATTTAGTTATTTTGTTTATTTTATATATTTGTTAACCTTTTGGTCGTAGTTTTATAAATAAAAAAATTACCCCTCCTCGGTCTCAGTGCAGCCCTCCCACTGGCAGTAGTTCCGGCTCCTCCCACAGAGTTCATTCTGCTTCTGCTGGAGAGGAGAGAAGACCTGTCTTCCAGAGCTCCTGTTCCAGCCTACCAGGACCAGCCTCCAGCCCCCTGCCCCGGAAGAGGGGTGGGATGGCCTCCCTCAGCCCCGGAGGTGGACCGGCTTCCGGCGCTCCGGAGGAGGTCACAGCACCTGCCCTCCAGCCAGACCACCGCCACCACCATCAGCAGGGAGGACCGTCTCTTCCTGGAGACCCAGGAGGGTCTCTCAGACTGGACAGCCCCTCAGCCAGGTGAGAATGAGGCAAGAAACCAGGAGGAGGCGGGATAAAATCAAATCCCTGCTGGTGAGGATATCTCAGGCCTGCGTGGAAAGATGACTACTCTCGCAGGCTGAGGAAAAGAGGGACAGGTGCTCCAGTAATAAGAGATCTGAATTCAAGGGGGCCATCACACCACCCTAGACTAGAAGTAAAAGAAATATGGGGAATACCTGGGGGGCTTTTGCCAACGTGGGGCTGGAGGAGGTGAACTTCCTAGAGGAGCTCCGGAGGACCCTCCAGCAGGCCAACCGGGAAGGGGAGCCAGGCAGCGAGGAGGAGGAGCGGCGCGGACTAAGAAGGGGTCCCAACCCCCAAAGAACTGGAGAGTCAGGGGGAGCCTGGGTGCAGTGGGGGGGGGGAGCGGAGTGCCGAAGGTGCCATGGTGAGGAGGGCCGTATGGCCGAACCTGGGGAGGGTTCCCCGGGAGCCGATCCCTCGGTCCGTTGGAAGGGACTGGGGGGTTGGCGAAGTCCGGGGAGTCCAGTGATCCAGGAGGTCGCGGGCCCAGGTGCCGCCGGGTGGTACCCCCCGCCATCTTCAGGTCAGCATACCCAGGCTCCCCCAGGATGGTCGCACTGCCACAGCTGAAGCCGCGCCATGGGTGTCGGCTTCCATGACCCCTCAGCTTGCAGTGGAGCGGGAGGATCTGGCCATGGAAAGGCCAGGGACTGCTCCTGCGGCTGCTATGTTATCGGGAGAGAGGCAGACACATGGTGGAGGCATTGTGCTGCGGTCATCTGGAGGTAAAACAGCTTGTGTGCAGTGTGGCCAAGATGGCGCCGGTGTTGGGTGGAGTAAGACGGGACCCGGAAGTGACCGCCCAAGAACCGGAAGTGCCCCAGCCGAACCGGAGATGACAGTGCCCAGCCGGAACCGGAAGTGCCCACCGGAACCGGAAGTGCCCCAGCCGGAACCGGAAGTGATCAGACCCGGAACCGGAAGTGACCGGACCGAAACCGGAAGTGCACCGTCCCCGCGAACGGAAGTGCCCCCCGCGAGTTTGCGGTGGTCGGTGGGGGCTCAGGGGACCTGGGGGATGAGAGGCCGGGGGTGCAGGGGTGCCCAGCCCCGGACGCTGCAGCAGGCACCTCCAGGCACCCCCGGCAGGAGATGACAGAGACGGTGAGGACGGTTAAATTGGACGGTAAGCTGCCACCCCCCAGGTCCCCATGGACACTGCCACAGGCCCCGAGGGGCTCCCTGCAGGCACAGCGGGGGTGGGGGGAAAGTCAGGTGGGACCCCTCCCAGTGGACTGTATAGCATATGATTATATCGGCAGTTTGAGGGGTCCCAGGGGGGCTCCCCCCCAGTACAGGTGGAGTCCCAAGGGCTGGTGTGGTCGCGCGCAGGGGTCTGGGTGGTGGAGTTTGTGGTGGGGGTGGTACCCCCTTCTTGCTGTGGTCCCGGGGGGGGGGGAGCCTGTAGTCAGGCAAAGGTGGTGGGTCAGGGTGGTCAGGGTATATCAGCGGGGGGTGGGTGGCAACACCACCGGCAGGGATGGGGGCCCCCCCGTCCCCCCCCACTTCTGGGGGTGCTGAGGGGGGGTGGCCCCACTTCGGGAGTAACATCTTTCGGGGGTCTCCGGAGGCCACAACTTATTGTCTGCCCTAAAGGGGCGGGTCGCTCTTTCGCCCAGGTGTTGGGCTCTCGTGCCCCTCTGGACCACCTGTACAGCCGGTTTGGCGCCCAGAATTTCCGCGCCCCCCCTGCTGACCAGGAGAGGACGCAGCGGTCGGCGTGGACGAGGGGTACAGGTGGTCCAGAGAGGAGGCGTAGGAAATGTTTGTCCAGCTTCGGTACGAGGGTCCGGACCCCTGCCCCGCTCGAGGTGAGGTGGTGGGCCTGGTACTCTCCTTGGGTTTTGGGGTGGATGACCTTTTTGCTGTCATCCATCCCACAAACACACGGGAGTTTGATATAAGTTTTTTGTCACTCCCGTGTGTATGGAACGCTTTATCACCGGCTTTGGGTTGGTGAGGGGCGTTGACCCTTGGAAGAGGTACAGGCTCATTCCATCTCCAGGCAGGAGGAGGTTAAGAACATCACCATCCTGGTGAGGAATGAGTCGCTCCTCCGGAGGACATTGCCACCTGGCTCGGGAGGTACGGGCAGTTGCAGACCCCCGCGTGAGGAAGAACCTTGATGAGCGCGGGGTCTGGACCGGGGCTTGGTTGACCAGGATCCGGCTCAAGAGGGAGGGCAAACAGTGTTGCCCACCTCCCTGGCAGCGCCTTTCTAGGCAGAGACCGGAATCCTGGCGTTCTACCCGGGACAGCCCGTCGTTTGCTTCAAGTGCGGCAGCCCGACCCACATGAGCTCGGACTGCACGGTGGTCAGATGGTGGCGGGTGCCACGAGTTTTGGCCACCAGTCCGAGTCATGTGGAAGATATGCTGCAAACTTGTGTGGTGAGATGGGGGCACCATTTAGCAGGTGTCCCAAAGCATATCGGGGTTCTTCCTCAGGGGGGGGACCTCCCTGGCCGGGAGCGGCCGAAGCCCCCCCGGCGAGGAGTGATGGCCGGGGGGGGTGGGGATCCTGGAGCCCCTAGTACTACTCGGATGGGACCAACAGGCCCATTGCCTCAAAGAAGAGCGGAGCAGCGCAGGCGTGTGGGCGTGGGGCTCCCCCCCGGGGGACACGGGCTCGGTTGGCCAGGAGGCTCCCGATCCTCCGGAGGGCGGAGCCGTGTGGGGAGGAGTCGGGGAGGCCTGGGGGTCCCGGGCCTGAGGTCCGGGGCCAGGGCCTTCCTCTCCTAATGTTGTAAGGGCCGATCCCCATCCCCCTTCCCTCTCCCCCTCCTCACCATTGCCCCCCCATCCACCTGGCCCTCCATCTGTTTCCCCATGCCCTCCTCCTCATCTTCCCTCCTCGTACCCCCCCCCTCGCCCCCCCTCCCAAGTCCCGTCCCCCCCCTTCCCCTTCTTCTTCCGTCCAGCTAAGTCTGGTCCCCCCCTGTCCTCTCCCCTGTCTCTGGCCCTCCCTCTGCCTCTTCCATTCCCCCCCTTCTGGACCCAGAGTCTCCTCTGGCCCTGTGGGCCATGGAGATGGAGCTGCTCGAGCCTCATCCAAGAGGGAAATCTCGAGCAGCGGGTCTCAGGAGGGGGGTGTGGTGTAGTCATCTCGGAGACGGTGGCAGGAGTGGGAGCAGGTGAGACGCAAAAAGAAGGGAAGGCTGCCAGATCTGGGGGCGGAGGAAGTCCCAGTGAAGGGTGGGGTTCCCCCAGGGGCACGAAGTGGGGTGTCCCTGGGGAACCCGTTTGGTATCTTCTCCTCCTCCTCGGCTCAGAGGAGGAGGAAGTGTAGATATGTAAATATGTTTTTGTGTTTGTAGTATGAAGGAGACATGACCACTCTTTGCAGTTCATTCTGATGGCCGGCTACCCTCTCCAATACGGCTTGCGACCATTAATGTCGCAAGTATTCGTTTCTGCGGGAGCTCGTTTTTGGCCTTCGATTTTCTCAGCCGTGTTGAAGCTGACATTTTGTTTTTTGCAGGAGACCTGGCTGGCATCTGTGGCAGAGATGCATCTAGCAAAGAGGGAGTGGAGATGTGGGCCCTCCCTCTGGTCTCTTGCGGCGCCGAGCCCTGCAGTGGGGTTGCGGTCCTTTTTAAGACTGGTCCCGGTGGTTGCGGCGAGCGAGTGATTGAAGTGGAGATCGGTTAGATGTCTGGTGGTGGTGGACGCTGTCGTGAGGGGCAATTCCTCCGGCTCATAAATTTTTATGGGCCTCAAACTAGGAGGGAGAGGAGG
>JAJQKJ010002211.1:110000-192332 GCA_029574335.1 Rana kukunoris | reverse complement strand
GTAAGGGGACCACCGAGGGGGGGGGGGGGGACTGTGGAAACGACGAGATGGAGGGGAGGGGGGGGGACTGGGAGGGAATATACACACATGTAACGAATATCAATACAAAAAAATATAATATATATATATATATATATATATACTTAAAAAAAAAAAAAAAAAGAGATGAGAGCCACAAGTGATGCCACGACTACAGGGGGAAGCGAATGGCGGAAGGGTGTATGAGCTGGCTGACAGTTTGTACCCTGGTCTAGTCTGATGTGGAACAAAAAAAAAAAAAAAAAAAAAAAGCAGCATGTCGGTTTTGGACATATCAGGGACAGATGTAAAAAACAAACAAACAAAAAAAAAAAAAAAAAACACACAGATTTTTACATACTGTCCCTGGTTTTACTGAGCCTGGCAACCCTGATGGGGCCCCCTAGTGGCATGGGGCCCTCGGGCAGTGCCCGAGTGCCTCCATGGTCAGTCCGCCCCTGTGTGTACAGGACTACGTAGCCACAGACTGGTCCAGCCGCCCATGACCACTGTACTGTATTAGTTCACCTTTTCATTTCTTCTGTAAGGCCCCTTTTTACACTTGTGAGACTTTGCCATGCTTTTGACATGACTTTGACGTGACTCAAAGCAATGCCTTTGTAATCTTGCGGTCTATGGACCTCAAGCCACATCAAAGTTGGACCAAAGTAGTGCAGGGACAACTTTGAAGTCGACACAGATATGAATGGCACTTTTGGAAATCATGGGGTATGACTTCTAACGTAACTTTGCAGTCCCAAGTGAAAAGACAAGTGTGAAAAGGGGCCTAAGGCCCCTTTCACATTGAGGCGTTTTTCAGGCGGTACAGCGCTAAAAATAGCGCTGCTATACTGCCTGAAAAAAACCTGCCCTGTAGCCTTCAATGTGAAAGCCCGAAGGCTTTCACACTGAAGCGGTGCGCTAGCAGGACCACTCCAAAAGTCCTGCTAGCCGCATCTTTGCAGCGGTATAGGAGCGGTGTGTTTACCGCTCCTATACTGCTCCTTCCCATTGAAATCAATGGGAAACCGCGGTAATACCGCTCGCAATGCGTCTCTACAGAGGCGCATTGCGGGCGGTATTAACCCTTTTTCGGCCGCTAGCGGGGGTTAAAACCACCCCGCTAGCGGCCGAATACCACGGTAAATACGATGGTATAGCAGCGCTAAAAAATCACGCTGCTATACCGCCACCGCGGCTCCACTGCCCAATGTGAAAGCAGCCTAAAGGTAAACAAACGCTTTAAATTACAACACTCTGTACCTAGATTATGAACTTCTCTTATGTACATACACTCATTCACTTAGATATAAGATTAAATAATGTTTCCATGCCATCTTGTGGCATTTTTTCCTCATTACACTTCCAGAGATCAGAGTTTAGACCTTAGGCTTACAATAAGGATTTATGGTTGGAAACTTCTATTCTTCTCCCCTTTTCCTATTAATTGAATCATTCTTGCCAAATGAAATACCCCAGAGTTTACCTGCAAACATGAATCCCCCAAAACTTTACAAAAAATGCCAACACCCCAAGTTGATAACTAGCTTTTTGGAGAAAGGTGCACATGGAAAGTTTCAGATAGAACAAACAGAATACAAATTTACCTGCCACACTCATCAGCTAGACCTCATGTAGAGAAGTGCTGGCAACCATAGCCTGTGAATGGGAGTCTTGTTTATGCATCTCTATGTTCCAGAAGCTGTGTGCAGGAAGTCTACCACAAAAATGTATGAGAAAGAAAAAAGTAAAATGTTGAGGACTAAGGGGCTTCCACTTCTACATCTGACACATTCTATTCTGAATATTTCATTAAAGTGGAAGTCCACCCAAAAGTTTTTTTTTTTAAAGCCAGCAGCTACAAATACTGCAACTGCTGGCTTTTAATAAATGGGCACTTACCTATCCAGTACGCCGGCGATGTCGGCAGCCGAACCCGAGCAAACGCTCGTCTATCGGCTGCCCCAGCCACCATCCCTGGTGAGGGAATCAGGAACTGAAGTGTTGCGTCTTCACTGCCCAGTTCCCTACTGTGCATGCGCGAGCCACGCAGCGCACCCTCACTGGTCCCCGCTATCTCCTGGGACAAGTGTGTTTCCCAGAAGACAGCGGGGGGGTGACTCGAAGGGGCGTGACTCCCACAGGAGTCTATTCCTGTAAGTGGGTGCAAATACTGTACCTGTATTATACAGTTATCTGCACCCCCTCCCCTAAAGGTTCCAATTCCAAATGTGACACCGGAGGGGGAAGGGTTTCTGAAAAGCGGAGGTTCACTTTTTGTGTGGACCTACTCTTTAACAAAATTATTACAAAAGCAGGCCCGGACTGGCCATAGGGCAAACCGGGGAAATGCCTGGTGGGCCGCGGCGGCCCACGAACCACCACCACCAACACAGCGCCAGATAGAGAGAGATGGCCAGTTAGAGGAGAGGAGCTGCTTCTACTCCTCCCCCTCCTCCTTTCTCCTCCTGTGTCTGCCCCACCCACTCTCCCGTCAGACACTGTTCTGCTGCCTGCCTAAGGGATGTGGGCGGGAAGATTTAAGCCCAGCAAACAGAAAGCAGGTACAATATTTAAAGGAATTTTTCATTATTATTTTTTTTAAGTTAAGCATCATTAAAATCACTGCTCTAGGAGCAGTGATTTTATTGATACTTAAATAAATAAAAAATTCCTTTAAATATTGTACCTGCTGGGTGTCTATACCCGTGATAACATCTTTAAATAGCACAATCACCTGCCTGCCAGTAAATTAGGAAGAACTGATCTAGCTAAGCTATACAGTGTATAAATATATGTACAACTCCTAGGGATGTATATATCCTCTACACACTGTAAATTAAGCTAAACTGACTAGCCTGCCTGCCTGCTCTATCTAGCTAGCTATATAAAAAGGCTATCTCTCTGTCTCTCAAACTGCTCTCATTAACCACTTTAGCCCCGGACCATATTGCTGTCCAAAGACCAGAGCACTTTTTGTGATTCGGCACTGCGTCGCTTTAACTGACAATTGCGCGGTCATGCGACGTGGCTCCCAAACAAAATTGGCGTCCTTTTTTTCCTACAAATAGAGCTTTCTTTTGGTGGTATTTGATCATCTCTGCGGTTTTTATTTTTTGCGCTATAAACAAAAATAGAGCGACTATTTAAAAAAAAATTCAATATTTTTTACATTTTGCTATAATAATTATCCCCAAAAAAGATTTAAAAAAATATTATTTTTCCTCAGTTTAGGCCGATACGTATTCTTCTACATATTTTTCGTAAAAAAAAAAAAAAAAAAATCGCAATTAGCGTTTATTGATTGGTTTGCGCAAAATTTATAGCGTTTACAAAAAAGGGGGTAGTTTTAAGGCATTTTTATTAATATTTTTTTTTTACTAGTAATGGCGGCGATCAGCGGTTTTTTTCAGTACTGCGATATTATGGCGGACACATCGGACACTTTTGACACATTTTTGGGACCATTGGCATTTTTATAGCGATCAATGCTATAAAAATGCATTGGATTACTATAAAAATGCCATTGGCAGTGAAGGGGTTAACACTAGGGGGCGGGGAAGGGGTTAAGTGTGTTCCTATTTGTGTTCTTACTGTGTGGGGGGGGGGTGGACTCACTAGGGGGAACCATTGATCTTCCGTTCATACATTGTATGAACGGAAGATCAGCGTTTCCCCCGCTGACAGGAGCGAGAGCTGTGTGTTTACACGCACAGCTCTCGTTCCCCGCTCTGTAACGAACGAGCGCGCGTGCCCGGCGGCGATCACGCGCGCGGGACTCGGGGGCGCGCACGCGCCCCCTAGTGGCCGCGAAAGTCCCGACGTAGAGCTACGGGCTCTCGCGCAGGAGTGCCGACCTGCCGCCGTATAACTGCGGCGGCTGGTCGGCAAGTGGTTAACAACCGCAACACACCACACGAGGCCGCCCAGCAGGCGGCCTTATATAGTGTGAGGCGTGTACTAAAGCCCTGAGCCATAATTGTCCAAAGCCACCCTGGCTTTGGCCAATTATGGCTCTCCGTTTTTTGCGTGCTGTGATTGGCCAAGCATGCAGAGTCATAGTGCATGTTTGGCCAATTATCAATGCCGCAGTGAATTATGGACTGTTGCGCGTCACTCGAATTTGGCGCGAACTACCCGTTTTGTTCAAAATTCGTCTAATGTACGAACAGACAATGTTCAAGTCGAACATACGTTCGTATCGAACGCGGAGCTCATCCCTAATTGTCACCACTGTGCCATACCATCAAACACAGCCACTGTGCCATAAATTGTCACCACTGTGCCATGCCATCAAACGCAGCCACTGTGCCATGCCATCAAACACAGCCACTGTGCCATCAATTGTCACCACTGTGCCATGCCAAACACAGCCACTGTGCCATCAATTGTCACCACTGTTCCATGCCATCAAACACAGCCACTGTGCCATCAATTGTCACCACTGTGCCATGCCATCAAACGCAGCCACTGTGCCATCAATTGTCACCACTGTGCCATGCCATCAAACGCAGCCACTGTGCCATCAATTGGGCCCCCTCAATCCCTCATAGGGGGAGTCCCTCTGCCCCTTTGGGATCCCGTTGGGCCCCAGTTGGGCTCCCAAGAGGAGCAGGTAGGGCGGGGTGAGTGGGCCCCCCCTCACACCCGCCATTGCCACCAGGGGCATGGAGAAGGATGGCGATTGCCTCCGGGGGGAGGGTCTGCCTACTCCCAACTCCTGCAGTCCGGCTCCTCTCTTTCAGGTTCACGCACAAAAATACACTTTAAAAATACATGCGGCGGTCAGAAACCCGCGGGGAGCGATCCGGGATGAGGGTGCGGCTATTCGTTTCTAGCCACCCGCTCGCGATCGCTCCCCGGAGCTGAAGAACGGGGAGAGCTGTATGTAAACACGGCTTCCCCGTGCTTCACTATGGCGGCTGCATCGATCGAGTGATCCCTTTTATAGGGAGACTCGATCGATGACGTCAGACCTACAGCCACACCCCCCTACAGTTGTAAACACACACACAGGGAACGCACAAATCCTACAGCACCCCCTGTGGTTAACTCCCAAACTGCAACTGTCATTTTCACAATAAACAATGCAATTTAAATGCAATAAAACTATCCCCTATTTTGTAAACGCTATACATTTTGCGCAAACCAATCGATAAACGATTATCGGCCTAAACTGATGAAAAAAAAAATGTTATATATGTTTTTGGGGGATATTTATTATAGCAAAAAGTAAAAAAATATAGATTTTTTTTCAAAATTGTCGCTCTATTTTTGTTTATAGCACAACAAATACAAACCGCAGGAGGTGATCAAATACCACCAAAAGAAGGCTCTATTTATGGTGAAAAAAGGACGCCAATTTTGTTTGGGAGACATGTCGCTTGACCGCGCAATTGTCTGTTAAAGCGACGCAGTGCTGAATTGTAAAAACGCCTCTGGGCATTTAGCAGCATATTGGTCCGGGGCTTAAGTGGTTAATTGTCGCAACTGTGCCCATTTTTGCTACTGTGCCCATTGTCGTGGCGACTATCTTTTTCTATCTTCCTTCTCTTTTTTCTTTCTATCTTTATCTATCTTTCTTCATCTATCTTTCTTCCCTTCTTTATCTATCTTTCTTTTTCTTATGTTCCTTCCTTCCATTCTTTCTATCTTTATCCATCTTTCTTCCCCCCCCCCTCCCCCGGGCTGCTTAGTCTAAAATGCCCGGCCTATTTTTTGTCCCAGTCCGGGCCTGTACAAAAGTCAAGAACATATTTAGATGTAAACTTCACCCTTCACCTATCAAATAAATTACAATGTTGTTGTCATCATATATCAGGATTGTTTTCCAGTATACAGAAATTCCCTCCCATGACAGCTCCAAACAGAAATTATATATACTGTATGTAGTCCACATTAAGTAGAAATGAATTTCCCCTGCCTGTCATGAATACGGAGTACTGTACTAGATCAATAACCAATCAAGAGGCTTTTTAACCACTGTGGAGAGCATCACTATTGATATTATACAGGCAAAGCTATTACCCATACATATTTAGTACCTTGAAAAAGTATTCATACTGATAGAAATTTTTCACATTTTGTCATGTTACAACAAAAATGTAAATGTATTTTATTGGGATTTTATGTGATAGACAAACAAAGTGGCACATAATTGTGAAGTGGAAGAAAAATGATAAATTGTTTTCATTTTTTATAAATATGTGAAAAGTGTGGCATGCATCTGTACTCAGCCCTCTTTACTCTGATACATACTCCTGACTAAAATCCAGTGGAACCAATTGTCTTTAGAAGTCATATAATTCGTAAATAGAGTCCAGTTGTGTGTAATTTAATCTCAGTATAAATACAAGGTTTTGTGAAGCCCTTAGAGCCCATTCACTCAAGTCCTTCCCCCCTCCCGATTCCATACCAGACCCTTATCCGAGCATGCAGCCCGGCAGGTCAGGAAAGAGGGTGGGGGATGAGCGAGCATCCGATCTCCTGAACAGTACCAGACGGCATGCCCTCAACATGGGGGGTGGGTGCTTTGGGGCAGGTGGGGTGCCCTGCGCCCCCCACCCCAAAGCACCTTGTCCCATGTTAATGGGGATAAGGGCCTCTTCCCAACAACCCTGGCCGTTGGTTGTCGGGCTCTGAGGGCAGGGACCTTATCGGAATCTGGAAGTCCCCTTTAACAAGGGGGTCCCCAGATCCCGGCCCCCCCCACCTTATGTGAATGAGTATGGGGTACATTGTACCCCTACCCTTTCACCTGGTGGAAGAAAAATGTCAATAAAAGACACACACTACACAGGTTTTTAAGTAATTAGGCAGCTCCGGGGGTCTTCTTCTGACTTCGGGGGTCTTCCGACTTCTTCGATTCTTTCTCCCTTCTGCCGGGCACCTCCGCTATCTTCTTTCAGCTCTTTTACTAGCGGGGGCCCGGTCTTCTCCCTTCTTCCGACTTCTCCCGCTCTCTGGTTCTTTCTCCCTTCCGACGGGCACGTCCGCTGTCTTTTTTTAGCTGTTTTACCAGCGGGGCCCGGTCTTTTGCGTCGCCTTCTTCCCTTATGTTGACTCGACGCTCCCTCCTGCTGTAATACCGGGTGTGCGGTGCGCAATGATTTATATTGGCCTTTTAGGACGTCACAGTCCCAGCATGCTCCGGGTGGTGACAACATAATTACCCTGCCCCCCCCCCCTTATATGTCGTCACCACCCGGAGCATGCTGGGACTGTGGCGTCATAAGAGGCCAATATAAATCTTTAATTTTTATGAATGTGAGCCTATCAATGGAGTCTGTGGACAGGCGCAATATGATCCATTACAAACCCTCCAGCAGCATTGAATGTGCTTTCAGAAAAAACGCTGGATGCAGAACTGGCCAGTAGCTCATTTGCATATTGAGCAAGCTCTGGCCAGTGATTCATACTCAAGACCCAGTAACCCAATGGATGCTCTGTTGGAAAGGTCTCCAAGTATGCTCTTGCCCCTGCACCATGTAATGCAGACGCTGGCGATGGTTGCTTAAACCGAACAGACCTTGGCGCTGAGGACTAAAAAATTGTCTGAAGGCATCGGTCAGCCGCCCACCTTCTCCACTGCTCTTTCTCTGACTGAACAAAGCCTCAGCAACAAAATGTTCAGCACTAGGAAATTGTAACCTCCCAGGGTCTGGAAATGCACTGCACAAACCTTTCTTCAAGGCCTCCTGAAGATGTTTCATCCTCTTCTCCCTCTGCGAAGGCAGGATGAGTTCTGCAACCTTACTCTTGTAACATGGTTGACAGCCAGTAATGATCCCTCTCCTTGATGCCACAAATCCTAGGGTCCTTTCGCAGGCTTTGCAGAATCAGGAAGGCCATGCAGCGTAAGTTTGCAGAGGCATTCGATTCTGAGTCCTCACTAAGGATCACATGATCCGCAACTACCTCCTCCAAGCCACGTATAACTCCTTGGGTGTCACAATCAGGCATCGGGCTTGAAGGCCAATTGCTACAGCAGTTGCAGAGCAGGTATCAGGCAATAGAGAAGTCAGGAACAGGCGAGGGTCAAACACGGGTGGTTGCAGGTTGGGAGCAGGCAATAGAGTAGTCAGGAACAGGCAGAGGGTCAAACACGGGTGGTTGCAGGTACAAATGGCAGCAGAGCAGACAAATCACAAGGCACTGGCTAGGAAGGCACAATAACCTGGCAAAGAGGAAGTGCTGAGACAAGGCTTATATAGGAAGTTCATGGGAGTAGCAAGGGGTTCAAGGTAATCAAGACACAAGACAGGGATGTCCAACAGATCAGACAGGGAGCTGTCCAGCATCCCAGATAGCTCAGTGGGAAAAGACAATGCCAGACAGAGAAGAGGTCCCAGGTTCAATTCCTAACAGTACTCCCGTCCTCCAGACGTCCTAAGTCTTGGCTTGTGAGGAAACCTCTGGTGGAATACTCTTTCTAATCTAAGGGAGTGAACCTTATTATTCCCTTAGAAGTTCCTGCAGGGGAGATTCTCCTTGCTTTCAAGGCTTTTTCAAATACCACCAGATCCTGCTTACAGACTATGGTGCCATTTGAGGCATACGTGCAGTCAGGTGGTAGAACTTCCTTGGCAGGACAGGAAGTATTGATGGTATTAGGAACAGGTGCTTTCTCAGGAGCAGGAGGTGGTTCTTTGGCAGGACAGGGTGATGTTACTGCATTTACCACTGTGGAGTGTGGAAGTACTACTGGAACTGGTCTATTGTCCAGCGCTCAGGGAAGCAGAAAACACTTATACAATGAGAATATAAGTGAAGATTGGTAGTGATAATAATAATCCCATAAGATGGGGGTGTGAAGCACTATAATATACCTCCTTCACTAGTAAAGCTGTTAGCTGCTGGAGCTGCTACTATTACCTGTCCAAAGGCAGGTTATAAACAATCAACATATAAAAACAATATAAAGCAATATAAAGCAGCGCTCCTAAAACATGGAATAAAACATGCTATGATATGAGAAAGTCCGTAATTCATATATAGAAAAGGTGATCAGAAAAGGAAATCCCAAGGTAATCCGTGAAGAGAGAGGAGGGGATGAATCTTATAGATATCAGCACCGAGCAATTCCCTTTAGTCACCGCCACCGCGTGCAATGGTTAAATATAACTCTTACCAGACAGCGCTCGATATAAAGCGTTATATTATAGTACACACCGCAGACTGAGATAATCCAAAGCCACTCCACTTTTTAGATATCAGCTCGCATGTGTAAAAGAAAGCAGATGATGGCACATAGCGTAATTCCGTGGGGTTTATTATTTAAAAGACATACATAATAAGAAATGCACTTACAATGTTGTGAATTTGATCAGGCATATATCAACTTGGTCATCTTTCATTGCAGCTAGACACTGGCGCGGACACACAGAGCGGTGTTCGCCGCTTAGTTCAGTTACCTCCTGTCGTGTTGACACACGCCGGCGTCGAGCAGCGTGATGACGTCACTAAGATAGACAGTCGTTTCAACCAACCCAGACGCGTTTCGTCATAGGATTGACTTCATCTGTGGGTGTGGTTGTACGACTGAGTATGTTATTTATACGCTGTCCCGCTCATTGCTAATTGGTGTGATGGAGTATGGGCGTTGTTTACCACCCGCCCTGACCGTTTACCTCTATTTAGCATGCCATATATATGGTAATGCAGACACTCGTTCTCTGCCCCCTAATGGGCTTAGAGATAATTGCATATAATACCAAGAATCCCGGGGAGACCCATAATTCACCTATTAGTATTAACTTGATCTAAACCATAAATATATTCTAATATATTATAACCCATATAATCAAATATACAGTTACAGCTAAAAACAAAAATACAATATATACAAATACAATATGTAAAAAACTGCATATAAAATATTAATTTCATTACAGTATGTAAACGGATAATTAAAAAATAAATAAAATAGGTAAAAACCAACTCAAAATTAATAATCACTGATAAAACAGTTCACATCTAACTCCACATTCATACCCTTAGGAGTTAGGGTGTCCATAAAATGGATCCATCTTGTTTCTCGTTTAGATATTTCTCTTACTAAATTGGATCCTCCAATTAGGGTGGATACAATCAATTCCCCAATATTTTAAACAGGATGGGTCTTTATTGTGAATTTTTTTTTAAATGTAAGGAAACACTGTGATATTTAAATCCAAGTTCAATATTATGTATATGTTCCGCTATCCGTATTCTTAATTTTCTCTTAGTACGGCCTACATACATGAGATTACATGGACATTGTAGAACATATACAACATGCGTGGAATTGCACGTAATGAATTCAGTAATATTACACGTCTTATTGTTTCCAGTTGAAACAAATTCTGACAGACCTCTAATAGGATTATTAACCATTAGGCAGCAACTACATTTCCTGCAAGAATAGAACCCTGTGATCTGCCAGCACATACTTTTCTTTTTAGGGGGGTCCAACACCTTTTGTACTACTTTGTCTCCAAAGTTAGGTGCTTTGCGATATATGAATTGAGGTATAGTTGGTAATGCCTGGTGGAGTACTCTATCCATACACAACACATGCCAGTGGCGTTTAAATATTGTTTCTATATCCTTATATTGGCCATGAAAATTGGAGAGAAAACTCCACTCTTGTCTGGAATTTTCAGGGCAAACTTTATCCAAAAAGCACGCTTCTCTCGGTGTGTCCTCTAATTCTTTTACAATTTTATCCAGGTTATCTTTATTATATCCCTTTTGTATAAAATTTCTCTTTTATGGTTTCGGCATGAGTAATAAAGTCATCATTGTTAGTACAATTTCTTTTAACCCTCATCAGCTGGCCTTTCGGTATATTTCGCAGCCAATTTGGGTGATGACCACTAGTTAGTGGCAGATAACGGTTTCTGTTGGTTGGTTTAAAGTAGATGCTAGTTAACAATGATGTACCATGTAATCTAACATAACATTTGAATAAGGGTCCAAATAATAATTACATAGTAAGCACTAATAATGCGGGAGTCGATAGCGGTCTAAAAAATAGATCCCTGTTCAACCCCCTAAATGCTGCTAACCAACACATAGATGTTTTTAAAAATTTAGTCCTCAAAGACCTGGATAAAATGGAGATAAAAAAGAATATTAATCCCATGTATATTCAGGAAGGCATCGAGTCATTACAGGAACGAAGTAATGTGATTATTCGTCCAGCAGATAAAGGGGGGGGGGGAGTAGTTCTATTGAATAAAGTCTACTATGACTCGCAACTCACTGGTATGTTGTCTGACACAATGATGTACGTTAAGTTAAAAAAGGGATATAAAAAGGGATATAATAAAGATAACCTGGATAAAATTGTAAAAGAATTAGGAGGACACACCGAAAGAAGCGTGCTTTTTGGATAAAGTTCGCCCTGAAAATTCCAGACAAGAGTGGAGTTTTCTCTCCAATTTTCATGGCCAATATAAGGATATAGAAACAATATTTAAACGCCACTGGCATGTGTTGTGTATGGATAGAGTACTCCACCAGGCATTACCAACTATACCTTAATTCATATATCGCAAAGCACCTAACTTTGGAGACAAAGTAGTACAAAAGGTGTTGGACCCCCCTAAAAAGAAAAGTATGTGCTGGCAGATCACAGGGTTCTATTCTTGCAGGAAATGTAGTTGCTGCCTAATGGTTAATAATCCTATTAGAGGTCTGTCAGAATTAGTTTCAACTGGAAACAATAAGACCTGTAATATTACTGAATTCATTACGTGCAATTCCACGCATGTTGTATATGTTCTACAATGTCCATGTAATCTCATGTATGTAGGCCGTACTAAGAGAAAATTAAGAATACGGATAGCGGAACATATACATAATATTGAACTTGGATTTAAATATCACAGTGTTTCCTTACATTTAAAAAAAAATTCACAATAAAGACCCATCCTGTTTAAAATATTGGGGAATTGATTGTATCCACCCTAATTGGAGGATCCAATTTAGTAAGAGAAATATCTAAACGAGAAACAAGATGGATCCATATTATGGACACCCTAACTCCTAAGGGTATGAATGTTGAGTTAGATGTGAACTGCTTTATCAGTGATTATTAATTTTGAGTTGGTTTTTACCTATTTTATTTATTTTTTAATTATCCGTTTACATACTGTATTGAAATTAATATTTTATATGCAGTTTTTTACATATTGTATTTGTTTTTAAATGCAACTGTATATTTGATTATATGGGTTATAATATATTAGAATATATTTATGGTTTAGATCAAGTTAATACTAATAGGTGAATTATGGCCCCCCCCCCGGGATTCTTGATATTATATGCAATCATCTCTAAGCCCAGTAGGGGGCAGAGAATGAGTGCCCGTTCTTCTCAGGATTTTTTTAAATAGTATATGCAATTATCTCTAAGCCCATTAGGGGGCAGAGAACGAGTGTCTGCATTACCATATATATGGCATGCTAAATAGAGGTGAACGGTCAGGGCGGGTGGTAAACAACGCCCATACTCCATCGCACCAATTAGCAATTAGCGGGACAGCGTATAAATAACATACACTCAGTCGTACAACCACACCCACAGATGAAGTCAATCCTATGACGAAACGCGTCTGGGTTGGTTGAAACTACTGTATCTTAGTGACGTCATCACGCTGCTCAACGCCGGCGTGTGTCAACATGACAGGAGGTAACTGAACTAAGCGGCGAACACCGCTCTGTGTGTCCGCGCCAGTGTCTAGCTGCAATGAAAGATGACCAAGTTGATATATGCCTGATCAAATTCACAACATTGTAAGTGCATTTCTTATTATGTATGTCTTTTAAATAATAAACCCCACGGAATTACGCTATGTGCCATCATCTGCTTTCTTTTACAAATGCGAGCTGATATCTAAAAAGTGGAGTGGCTTTGGATTATCTCAGTCTGCGGTGTGTACTATAATACAACGCTTTATATCCAGCTCTGTCTGGTAAGAGTTACATTTAACCATTGCACGCGGTGGCGGTGACTAAAGGGAATTGCTCGGTGCTGATATCTATAAGATTCATCCCCTCCTCTCTCTTCACGGATTACCTTGGGATTTCCTTTTCTGATCACCTTTTCTATATATGAATTACGGACTTTCTCATATCATAGTATGTTTTATTCCATGTTTTAGGAGCGCTGCAGTATAGCAGTCCTACTCTCAGTAGTAGTAGATACAGTTTGTCTCCACTCTCGCCAGAGTGGGTGAAGTGCCTCCGGACAGACCCTTGTTATAAGCGTGGCAGCCGGAATGTCACTTTATGTTGCTGGGAGGAACAGGTCTCTATTACAGACCTGGCTCGGGCCTCTGTCACAGGCTTAGTACTTTAGTACTCAAGAGAACAATTCGGATTGAGCGAATCCTCCCAGTAAATGCAATGAAAGGGGTCACCGGTTGACAGCTGACATGTACCTATCAATTCCAGTAACCAGATCCCTAATGGTTCGTTCAAGCCCTTTTGGATAACCTGCCTCCGGGTTCTCCTCAAGCCGATCCCCCACCGAATGGCACACAGCCTGGGATCTTCTCCGTAAGGTTGGGGACACAGTAAGTCACTGGGGCCCCTATCAACATCTGAATGGGTCTCCATGGAGCAGGCAGCTCCGGCCAGGTGGGCCATGCGAGTGGGGTCCATGGATGCGCGCACCCTGAAGGTGGATGCCGCATCTGGAACATGGACCCCGCGCAGGAAAAATAACCAACCACGACCCAGAACACACGGCAGCTGCCACAGATATACCCCTCTCCAGCATGCCCAGCGAGCGAAGAACTCCTCTAATTGGCTGCTGGGGAAAAAAGGCTCTGTCAGAACCCCTCTAGCGCCAACTGGTGTAATCACACCACTGGGTCGCAGACCGACCTACAGGACAGTTCTGAAATAGCAACAGCCTGCAATTTGACAAATTATGAATGAGAGCAAAATAACTCTCCCATTCGCCCGCTAATTTTAGCGTAGTGCCCGTACTGAAAGTAAGGGGGCACTACAGATATTTTAAACTTTTTTAACAAATAAAAAATTGGGCGTGCAAAATTATTCAGCCCCCTTAAGTTAATACTTTGTAGCGCCACCTTTTGCTGCGATTACAGCTGTAAGTCGCTTGGGGTATGTCTCTATCAGTTTTGCACATCGAGAGACTGAAATTTTTGCCCATTCCTCCTTGCAAAACAGCTCGAGCTCAGTGAGGTTGGATGGAGAGCGTTTATGAACAGCAGTTTTCAGTTCTTTCCACAGATTCTCGATTGGATTCAGGTCTGGATTTTGACTTGGCCATTCTAACACCTGGATAGGTTTATTTGTGAACCATTCCATTGTAGATTTTTCTTTATGTTTTGGATCATTGTCTTGTTGGAAGACTAATCTCTGTCCCAGTCTCAGGTCTTTTGCAGACTCCATCAGGTTTTCTTCCAGAATGGTCCTGTATTTGGCTCCATCCATCTTCCCAGTCCCTGCTGAAGAAAAACAGGCCCAAACCATGATGCTGCCACCACCATGTTTGACAGTGGGGATGGTGTGTTCAGGGTGATGAGCTGTGTTGCTTTTACGCCAAACATAATGTGACCAGAGCACCTTCTTCCACATGTTTGGTGTGTCTCCCAGGTGGCTTGTGGCAAACTTTAAACGACACTTTTTATGGATATCTTTAAGAAATGGCTTTCTTCTTGCCACGCTTCCATAAAGGCCAGATTTGTGCAGTATACGACCGATTGTTGTCCTATGGACAGAGTCTCCCACCTCAGCTGTAGATCTCTGCAGTTATTCCAGAGTGATCATGGGCCTCTTGGCTGCATCTCTGATCAGTCTTCTCCTTGTATGAGCTGAAAGTTTAGAGGGACGGCCAGGTCTTCGTAGATTTGCAGTGGTCCGATACTCCTTCCCAGGGCCGTCTTATCCAGCTGCACAGCATGAGGTTCTGGTATGTTATGCGACAGCCCACCCCCCTCCTCAAAGGTGCTGTTGGAACAGGCCGCTGAGTGGAGGAGGCAGGTCATCTGCTAAGGGGCAGTTCTATTGCTTAGAATGACACTGCCTTCCAATCCCCTCCTGTCCTCCCTATTCGTGCACCTCTGTGATTGGCCCGCCCCTTCCGTGAGCTGGTCCCGCCCAGGGCCGGCCCTATGATGGGACCAGGTGGTACCATGGGTACCAGGCGGCACTTTTAGGGGAGCGGCATTCTACCGCCCCTGCCAGCCCATTACGCCCGCTGCCTGTGAGGAGCACGGCGCCGGGCTGCCTGTGAGGACACTCGCAGCGGAAGCAGTCAGCGAGTGAGAAGGGCAGGCGCCTCTGCCTCTCAGAAGCCCGGTGCCGCTGCCTCTCAGGAGCCCGGCGCCGCTGCTGTAGTGGTGACAGGACACAGTAGCGGGGGGCCACAGGTCTTGTCCGGATTTGACATATGTATGTGACGATGGGTGATCGCGGCCACCCGTAGTCCCGCCCCCCTGCCTGGCTGTAAGCAACACCGTGCGGTCAAGCAACAACCCTCTGTCAGCCCCCTCTATTTCAGCAAGCCCCCTCTGTCAGCAAGCCCCCCTCTCTGTCAGCCACCCCCCTGTCAGCCACCCCCCCTGTCAGCCACCCCCTGTCAGCAACCCCCCTGTCGGCTCCTTCTTTGTCAGCAACCCCCCTCCATCAGCCCCCTTCTCAGTAAGCAACCCACCCCTGTCAGCCCACCCCCCCCGCCCTCCCTCTACCGTCAGCAACCCCGTCCGTCCCCCCAGCCCTTTCCTCTGTCAGCCCGCCCTCCTCTGTCAGCCCCCTCCTCTGTCACCCCCCCTCCTCTTTTTAGCAACCCTGTCCATCAGCAACCCCATCCAGTCAGCAGCATACCTCCTGTCCATCAGCAACCCTGTCCGTGCAAACCCGTCCGTCAGCCAGCCCCCGTCCGTCCGTCAGCCACTAGCCCGTCCGTCAGCCACCCCGTCCGTCAGCCACCCCGTCCGTCAGCCACCCCGTCCGTCAGCCACCCCGTAACCCGTCAGCCACCCCGTCCGTCAGCCACCCCGTCCGTCAGGGCCACCCCGTCCGTCAGCCACCCACCCCGTCCGTCAGCCACCCCGTCCGTCAGCCACCCCGTCCGTCAGCCACCCCGTCCCTCAGCCACCCCGTCCCTCAGCCACCCCGTCCATCAGCCACCCCGTCCATCAGCCAACCCTCCTGTCAGCCAACCCCCTGTCAGCCACCCCCCCTGTCAGCCACCCCCCCTGTCAGCCCCCTACTCTGTCATCAACCCCCCTCCATCAGCAAACCACCCCTGTCAGCCCACCCCTTTCTGTCAGCCCCCTCTCTGTCAGCCCCCCTCTCTGCCTCTGTCAGCAACCTCCTTGTCAGCAGCCCCCTCTCTGTCAGCCCCCTCTCTCTGTCAGCTACCCCCCTTCTATCAGCTACCCCCAAACAGCATGCAAACCCCTCCATTCTTCCCCCACTCCGGCTGGGCTAATGTCCTGCAGCCAGGTGACACTGCACTGTCTGTGCACCCCAGAGACAGTGAATGGAGGGCCACATCTTTGCAGCGGCTCCTGGAAGGTAATGTTTTTTTTTTTGTCTTGCTGTAATGGAGGTCTCTATTGGGTGGAGGGGGGGGGGGGGGCACAAGCACTGTCTTGTATTTAATCTGTTATTTTCTTCTCTATTTGTGGGGTGTCTGTGGATTGCTTTGAATTTTTGGGGCTTTTTTCTGTAATTAAAAGGTGCTTGAAAGGGTTGTAGAATGCACAGTGCCACTTTGTGTTTGTATGGGGTTGGGTTCAGTAGAGCTGATTCAGGTTTTTGGATGGAGGTACAATGCTGCTGACACCATCCACTGCCCTACTGAACACCGTCCACTGCCCTACTGACACCGTCCACTGCCCTACTGACACCGTCCACTGCCCTACTGACACCGTCCACTGCCCTACTGACACCGTCCACTGCCCTACTGACACCGTCCACTGCCCTACTGACACCGTCCACTGCCCTACTGACAACACCGTCCACTGCCCTACTGACACCGTCCACTGCCCTACTGACACCGTCCACCCACTGCCCTACTGACGGTTTTTATTTTTTGTGCTATAAACACCAAAAAAACGATAATTAAAAATATATATATATATACTAATATATATATATATATATATATATATATATATATATATATCATTTTTATTTTATTTTTACTTTTTGCTGTAATAAAAAAAAGAATTTCTTCATCAGTTTAAGGCAATATGTATTTTTCTACAGATTTTTGGTACCAAAAAAAACCCACAATTAATATACTTGGTTAGTTTGCGCCAAAGACATTGTGGCCGACGGCAATGCACAGGTCCCTTAATACTCCTGGATACATGTATAGAGCCATGACAGGTCCTCGTTATTCTCCTTTATACATGTATAGAGCCATGACAAGTACTCTTTATATTCCTTTACATGTAAAGAGCCATGACAGGTCCTCTATATACACATGTATAGAGCCATGACAGATCCTTTTTTTACATGTCTAGAGCAATTACAGGTTCTCTTTATATACTCCTTTATACATGTATAGAGCCATCAAAGGTCCTCTTTATACATGTCTAGAGCCATGACAGGTTCTCTTTATACTCCATTATACATGTATAGAGCCATGACAGGTCCTCTTTATACTCATTTATACATGTATAGAGCCATGACGTGTCCCCTTTAGCTATCATGATATAAAATAATAAATGTTGGGGTCTTTTGGTGGGCGTGATTTATTTGGGGAGGGCAGCATTTCGTTCTTGGTCCCAGGCAGCACAATGTCTAGGGCCGGCACTGGTCCCGCCCCCTCCTAGATGGTCTCCTCACTCCTCGCCCCACTGATCTCTCCTGGCCTCGTTTTTTCCCTCCCTCACCTGTCCTCAGTAATAGAGGGCTTCTATTAGAAGGGAGAGGGACTGAGACTTCCCTGGAGTGACAGGAGGCAGCATGGGGGGAAGGGTAAGTTCTGACCACGCTGGGACTTGTAGTGTGCAGGCAGCATAATGCTGGGCCCATGCTCCAGGGGCCCATTCCACCTTCCTGTCCCATTATGTCAGGGGTGCTCAGACACTGGCCTGTGGGCCACATGTGGGTATGGCTGGCTGTCCCCCCTGCCCTGGAGGACAGCAGCAGCCGCCAGCCATACCCGCCCTGGAGGACAGCAGCAGCCGCCAGCGAAGATTGAGGTCAGTTTTTAATTAAAATCAAATAGCAATGGACATGTCTGTTTTCTACACTGGTATACTTGCTACACTGGGCTGCTTTCAAACTGATTTGCAGGTGCAGCATAGTGCAGCTGAGGGTTACCTGCACTGCGCCATAGACTTCTGTTAATACATGCAGGTTTGGTGAGCTTTTAGAAAGTGCGCCACACCTGCAGTATATAATAGAATTCTATGGCAACAAATCTGCAGAAAAGTCACAGGTACACTGTGCTGCACCCAGAGTGTGAGTAAACCATAGTTCATCAGTGATCAGTCCAATCGGGTCCACCTGTCTGTTTTTCAGGTGGGCCTAATCTGACCCTCCATTCACTTCTATTGAGCGGCAGATGTAAACGGATTTGTGTCCATGTACACTTGCCTACCTCCAATCTGATCTGCTTAACCACTTAAAGTGGTTGTAAACCCCCCAAAAAAATTTTTTTTTTTAATGTCACAATGTAGAGCAGTCTTTCTCAACCAGTGTGCCGCGGCACACTGGTGTGCCGTCAGAGGTTTTCAGGTGTGCCGCGGGATCAGTGGAGAGAAGGCTGTCAGATGAGCCTGCTCTCCTGCCGAACGGTGAGAAACTCTGTCGGCTTCAAAAGTGAAAGTAAAGTGCAGAGGAGTGTGCTGTGCTCTCTGCTTCCCCCTAGAGTGCAGTACCTGGCTGAATGAGGAATCTGGAAAAGTACTGAGCTAAAAGCTAGATTTATTTTAAAATGGCTTTATACATGTGTCTGCACATGTGAGTGACTGTGTGTGTGACTGTGTGTCTGCACGTGTGAGCGACTGTGTGTCTGCACATGTGAGTGACTGTGTGTGTGTCTGTGTGTCTGCACGTGTGAGTGACTGTGTGTGTGTCTGTGTGTCTGCACATGTGAGTGACTGTGTGTGTGCGCATGTTACTTTTAATCCTGACCCCCCCTCCCCCCATTTCTGTACCATTAGAATGGCTTTTGTAGGGCTTGTTTGATAGCAGCAAGGACTGCTGCTCCTCTGAAAAGCAATCCATGCACAGATCGCTTTTCAAAGGGGCATGACAGGCGGTAAAGAGGCATTATGTTGCTTCTTTACCACCTATTTTAAGCCCATAAATGCAACATCATCCCAACAATGCAACCGCGCAATGCACACAGTTGCGGGGTAGTCTCAGTGCCAGTTGCAGCCACAGCATGTGAACACCCCCAGCTGCTGCCTCTGCAGCTAATGGTGGAGAATTTGGGGGTAAAAACAGCTCAACTATGTGGTTTTACTGCCCTTATGACATGTGAACAAGTCCTTGGTTCACATCTGTGTAGCTGCATGTAGGGCAGTCCATTAATTGCCGTACCCACAAAATGCAGGGAAACAAGTGCCCAAACTTTTTTTTTAAATTGTACTGCAGCAAAAGCACCCCACGTTTTCCAATGTGTGGGGGTACCATTAAGAATTAATGGTACCCCTAAAGAGCAGAGCATTTGTGTGTCAGGAATGAGCACCATAATGTGAACCAAGCCTTGGACTGGGGTGCCTCAAGACTGAAAATACTTTTTGAGGGTGCCCCGACTAGATAAAAGGTTGAAAAACACTGATGTAGAGTATAAGATTTCCTATCATCTGTGCCCAGTCTTGCCACACAGAGTAGTTAATCCAGTGCGGAGTAATCCTCTTTTAAAGTTCAGTGCAAATTAACAGAATTTCAGATAAAAACCTGCCAAATTAGGTTAAGTCCGTTTCTCTGTTATTGCTTTCAGTAACAGGTTATTTACAAATCTAGCTTGGACATGTTTATCATAACAAGAGGTGATCCAAAGTTCATTGTATATTACTAGGATGTGTTATGATGTTATATCCCCTCATGTTGTTGTAAACAAAACATAACATATGATAAACATGTCCTAGCTAGATATGTAAATAACCTCTCACTCAAAGCAAAAAGAGAGAAAACTGACTTTTGCTTTAGGCTGTTCATTTTCACTGAACATAAAAGAGGATTTCTCAGATCTGGCACTGCATCGCTTTAACAGAAAATTGCGCGGTCGTGCGACGTGGCTCCCAAACAAAGTTTGCGCCCTGTTCTACCCACAAATAAAGTTTTTTTATGGTATTTGATTGCCTCTGCGATTTTTTTTTTTTTTTTTTAGATATAAACGAAAATTAAAAAAAATGATATTTTCCACTTTTTGTTATAAGAAAAATCGAATAAACGAAATTTTAGTCAAACATTTAGGCCAAAATGTATTCAGCCACATGTCTTTAGTTAAAAAAAAATAAAAATAATCGCAATAGAAGAAAAAAAAACTAGATACCTAGCGGCAACAGTGACACTAATACAGCGATCAGAAAACCGATCTCTTAGTGACACTGGCAATAGAGGGTGAAAGGGTTAACTAGGGTGGTGATCAAGGGGTTAAACCTTTATTAGGGGGGTAGGGACCTAACACTAACTGCCTGTCACACTGACACTAAATGCAGTGATCAGTAAATATATGATCACTGCTATTAGTGATCTGAAGGGGTTAATGTGCCTATGTGTATGGTGTCAGTGTAGTGTTGGTGCAACTTACTATGTGATGTCTTCTCTCCTTTCGCTGGATTGAAAATACTGCCGAGAGGAGAGGTGACATCACGTCCTCTGCCTGTGTTTACATTACACAGGCAGAGGGCGGGCAGCTGGGGAGGAAGCAGATTCGCTGGGGGCGGACAGAAAAACAGCCGCCCCCCTCATCCCAGATCGCTCCCAGACACATACCGACCGCCGCATGTAGCGGAGGGGGTCCCGATCGGACCCCCGACCCGCGGGAAGGCAGGGACGTACCAGTACATATAAATGCGGTGGGCGTTAAGTGGTTAAAAAAACAGAAGAGGGTACATCTCCTTCCTTCTGTGTGGATCGGGTCGGAAGGGTCTATAGAGTAGAGCGGACATTCAGTGCCGGCCCAAGACATTGTGCTGCCTGGGACCAAAAATGAAATGCTGCCCCCCCCCCAAAGAAAAAAAATTATAATAACGCCCACCAAAAGGCCCCCCACAATTATTGTTTTATATAATGATATAAAATCGAATTTATCAGAAAAGCAGATTTACCATATGCAAAATTACATGACATACCATTACGTTGCGTTTGATGGCATGGCACAGTGGTGACAATTGATGGCACAGTGGCTGCGTTTAATGGAATGGCACAGTGGTGACAATTAGCACAGTGGCTGCATTTGATGGCATGGCACAGTGGTGACAATTGATGGCACAGTGGCTGCATTTGATGGCATGGCACAGTGGTGACAATTGATGGCACAGTGGCTGCGTTTGATGGAATGGCACAGTGGTGACAATTGATGGCACAGTGGCTGCGTTTGATGGCATGGCACAGTGGTGACAATTGATGTCACAGTGGCTGCATTTGATGGCATGGCACAGTGGTGAAAAATGGCACAGGCACAGCGGCTGCGTTTGATGGCATGGCACAGTGGTGACAATTGATGGCACAGTGGCTGCGTTTGATGGCATGGCACAGTGGTGAAAAATGGCACAGCGGCTGCGTTTGATGGCATGGCACAGTGGTGACAATTGATGGCACAGACTGGTGACAATTGATGGCACAGTGGCTGCGTTTGATGGCATGGCACAGTGGTGACAATTGATGTCACAGTAGCTGCATTTGATGGCATGGCACAGTGGTGAAAAATGGCACAGCGGCTGCGTTTGATGGCATGGCACAGTGGTGACAATTGATGGCACAGACTGGTGACAATTGATGGCACAGTGGCTGCGTTTAATAGTATGGCACAGTGGTGACAATTGATGGCTCAGTGCATGATGAGCAGGAAGTAAGAGCTGCCCAGGCCCTGGCACATGCCACAGCTACTACTGAACTGTAAGTTTAGTTACCTTAAATTAAGAGGCTGGCTGGCGTCAGGTCGGTGGTCGTTCCACAGCACAGTCAGCACCGCACAGGCAGCTCTCTCTCTCTCCTCCTTGTCCTCACCCACACTGACTGACACACTTCCCTCACGCGTCGCTGCCGCAGGACTCAAGATGGAGGATCATGAAGAGGTGCAGGGCAATTTTTGCGCGGATGCTGAGCGGTGCGCTGTGAATGCTGGGGCGGTTGCGGCCTCCTCGGCTCCTCCTCCTGAATGATGTCATCAATGATCACTCACTGGGTCCTGTTGCTAGGCGCCGGTCGCCGCCGTCGGCACGCTCCTCTGCTCTCTCTGCGGCGCGCCGCTCGTAATTTTAAATTCTGCCGGACGGATTGCCGCTCCCTCCATATGCCGCCTGGTACCATGGGTACCATTGGGTCCCATGGTAGGGCCGGCTCTGCGGACATTATGTCTGTTTCTGCTCTGCATATGTGGAGTGGACACAGACCTGTCATCTACCCGCGCCACTAATTGTAGCCCACGAGCGATTACCAAGTTGCTGAAGTGGCCATCGCTCTTCAAAAGGTTGAGCACCCCTGCATTAGGTCCTACACCTGGACAGGAATGACAGCATATACAGGAAGTGACCCCTCCATTTTTCTTCTGCAACCGCTGAAAGCTTGCAGGAAAGGAGACTGATTTCAGATGCTGCAGGAGGAAAATGGAGGGGGTCGGTTCCTGTATATGCTGCCCCTTTGTCCAGGTTACTCTTATTTCTGCTGCCCATGCCCTCTGTGACTCTTAACCCCCACAGTGCTGCTGACTTCCCCTCTAATGCTTCAGTGTGTGAATGAACAGGAAGACAGAACAGAGCTCTTCCTGTTCATTCATTCTGTGTAGCTGAAGCTGCAAAGATGGAGATTGAGGTCTGTGTCTTCAATCACTTTCTCTATTTCAAAAGTTAGGCATCAGGGGTTTGTTTAGACCCCTGATATTCCACCAGAGGCCCCCCAACAGGACTGCTAAAAAAAAAATAAGATAGCAAAAAATAATAAAATTGGTTAAAAAAAAAATGTATCACCCTGTCAAGACACCATCCTCTGCCCTACTGACAGACTCCGGCGGGTGCAACAAGATGTCCGCTTGCCCCTTCTCAGTGTATCTTTACAGTGGAGGAATGCGGGGTGTAGAAAGATGGTGATGACAAAACGTCAGTTCCGTTATTCATTTTGACGGAACACAGGCACATATTGGTAAATCCTTGCTGGGGAATTGGTGAGTGTGTCTAACCAACCAACCCCCCCCCCCCCCCCCCCCCCTTGTTAATTGCAGATGTCCCTCCCTCTGCTCCAAGTCTGATTGAGGGCTAGGGTTACATGCACACTGGTGATAATGGATGGTGTGCATAGTAGCCGCAGTTCCTCCTGTGGCTGTCAGTAGGTGCATGCTGCCGCTTGCCCTGTTCACTATAGTGATTAATGCTGCATGCACTTTGTGTCCAGCAACAATCACCACAGATAATCGCTAGCTGCACAGAGAGTAACAAATAGGTTCAGCCACTGGTGACCTGTAGTTATAGTGAACAGGGCTGGTGGATGCACCTACTTGCTGAGAGCTACAAGAGGAACTGCCACATCAATTCGCTTCGGCCCCAATCACCAGTGTGAACGTAGCCTAATGTACACTATATGCCAGTGATGGCAAACCTTGGCACCCCAGATGTTTTGGAACTACATTTCTCATGATGCTCCATTACACTGCAGAGTGCAAAAGCATCATGGGAAATGTAGTTCCAAAACATCTGGAATGCCAAGGTTCGCGCTCACTGCTATATGCAGTGACGGATATTTTACTGCATTGTAAAACATCTATCATGTCAGGAACACTCAGGAAACAATTGTTTGCTATGTGTCCCATTCACACTGCAACGCAGCATATGGTTGCGCTTCAGCGTGCGGCAATGTCAGCTTCTCACCACTTGTTTTAACTCCAAAAATGCTGCATCACCCCACCACAACCGCATGTATTGCACACAGTTGCGGGGAAGTTGCAGCACAGCTCTACCCATTCTAATAAACAAATAATCTGATAACACATCTTATAATATAATAATAAATCTATCAACTATTTATACTTTAATTCTTGAGAGTAGGTGCGAAAATTGGGACAGGCTTATAGGGGGCCCATAATGCTAGGGGGGGGGTCCATTTCAATATTATCACTTGCACAGTGCTCCTTGGGATGTTTAAAGCTTGGGAAATCTTTTTGTATCCAAATCCAGCTTTAAACTTCTCCACAACAGTATCTCGGACCTGCCTGGTGTGTTCTTTGTTCTTCATGATACTCTCTGCGCTTTAAACTGACCTCCTGAGACTATCACAGTGCAGGTGCATTTATACAGAGACTTGATTACACACAGGTGGATTTTATTTATCATTATTAGTCATTTAGGTCAACATTGGATCACTCAGAGATCCTCACTGAACTTCTGGAGAGAGTTTGCTGCACTAAAAGTAAAGGGGGATGAATAATTTTGCACGCCCAATTTTTCAGGTTTTTATTTGTTAACAAAGTTTGAAATATCCAATAAATTTCGTTCCACTTCATGATTGTGTCCCACTTGTTGTTGATTCTTCACAAAAAAATACAGTTTTATATCTTCATGTTTGAAGCCTGAAATGTGGCAAAAGGTTGCAAAGTTCAAGGGGGCCCCGAATACTTTCGCAAGGCACTGTATTTATATTTGACTGTATATATCTCCGTCCACACCAAAACACTACACCAGCCGTGTATGCAGCCTTATATAGTGCGGGGCCTGGACTTAGTTCCCATGAGCCATGATTGGCCAAAGGCACAAACGCCCCATAATGTTAGTTTTTCGATGAACGGGTGACCACCCTATGTTCGAGACGAATATCGAGCTCATCCCTAGTAAAGACATACCCACAAAGACTTGCAGCTGTAATTGCAGTGAAAGGCGGTTCTACAAATATTGACTCAGGTGGGGCTGAATACAAATTCACACCACACTTCTGACATATTTTTTGTAAAAAGAAAAAAAAAAACATTTAATTTCCTTCCACTTCACAATTATGTGCCACTTTGTGTTGGTCTATCACATTAAATTCCAATAAAATACATTTAAGTTTTTGGTTGTAACATGACAAAATGTGGGAAATTTCAAAGGGTATGAATACTTTTTTCCCCAGGCACAGTAGAAGGTCATACTGCCTGACCTTCCAAATAATATGGAAATAAAGCAACAAGGAAGCAAGGCTAAGCAATATGATTACAATAGCTAGCTGGTCGTTGCAAATATATCCAAAACTCTGGAATGAATGAATGTATATATATATATATATATATATATATTAGGGCTGCGGAAATTAACGATTAATTGTTCGATTAATCGTTAATTTCTTTGATCGACGAAAAAAATTTTGATCGACGATCCGCGGAGTGAGCTCCGCGGTCTCGCCGATAGGAAAGACCGCGGCTTCGGCCTAGCTCCGGAGCCGCGGCCATCTTGGTCCACCCGGCGGCAAGCAAGTAGCGGCGCGCCGACGTCATCATCACCCGCAGCATCCGGCATCCTCCTTCTCCCCCCTCAGCGCCAAGTTCCCCTACATGTAGCTCCGCGCTACTTCCGGGTACTTCCGGGTTTCCTCGCTCTAGGTATGGTGGACTGGTGGAGCAGGAGGCGGCAGGGGGGATTGTGCTGGTGGTGGTGCTGCGGGACCTGGCTGGGACACCCAAGATGAGAAACAGGAGGCTGAGCCGTGAACAGGTGGAGGGAGAGATGTGCGAGGCAGTGCCGCAGCTGCTGGGGAGAAGGTAATGCTGGTGCACAGAGAGCTGTGTATGTGATGTTGGATGAGCTGTATTATATGTCACACTTCTCCCCGTCACACTGCTCACCCACCTGACACACTGCCCCCCCCAGATCTGCTACCCACCCTGACACACTGCTCCCCCCACCTGACACACTGCTCCCCCACCTGTCTGCTCCCCCAAATGTCACACTGCCCCCCCACCTGACACACTGCCCCCCCCAGAACTGCTTCCCCACCTGACACACTGCCCCCCCCCAGAACTGCTTCCCCACCTGACACAACTGCCCCCCCAGAACTGCTCCCCTACCTGACACACTGCCCCCAGAACTGCTCCCTACTGACACACTGCTCCCCCACCTGACACACTGCTCCTCCACCTGTCACACTGCCCCCCCCCAGAACTGCTCCCCACCTGTCACACTGCTTCCCCACCTGACATACTGCCCCCCCCAGAACTGCTCCCCCACCTGTCACACTGCTTCCCCACCTGACACACTGCTTCCCCACCTGACACACTGCTTCCCCACCTGACATACTGCCCCCCCCAGAACTGCTCCCCCACCTGACACACTACCCCCCCAGAACTGCCCCCCCAGAGAAACTGCTCCCCCACCTGTCACACTGCCCCCCAGAAACTGCTTCCCCCACCTGTCACACTGCTCCCCCACCTGTCACACTGCCCCCCCAGAACTGCTCCCCACCTGTCACACTGCCCCCCCCTTTGACAAACTGCTCCCCCACCTGTCACACTGCTCCCCTGGCTGTGTCTAACCCCTCTCCCTACCGCCCCTGGCTGTGTCTAACCCCCTCCCTACCGCCCTGGCTGTGTCTAACCCCCCCCTACCACCCCTGGGGGCAGATGTGTATATTACAGCATGGGGGTAGATGCTGTAATATACACATCTGCTCCCATACTGCAAGAATATACACATCTGCCCCCATGCTGCCCCCTCCACATTTACCACTGACTAATGCAGAGTTGCAATGCAAGGAGATCAGCTAAAAGTAGTTGTATCTGTATGTGCGTTAATTAATCGAAATTAGTCGATTAATCGATTAAAAAAAAAAACGATTAATCGAACACAAAAATTTTAATCAGTCACAGCCCTAATATATATATATATTGTCATATGTTGTAAACGTTTGACAGTTCCCACAATGCTATTATATAAGTTTGTCAGCACAAGCTTGTTTGCAACATTGTATTCATCCACAAGCTGAAAACTTACATATTGTGACTTATGTAGCAAATGAGCGGAGATTCAACAAATATCCATGTATTTAGGCAAGCACATATAACAGATCAAGGATACAGTAATGATCTGAGTGTTTCCATTTCCCAGGCTGGAATAGATAACTGTCGGGACTTATAAAGCGGTTGTAAACCGCATAATTTTTTTTTTTTTTAAACCTGCAAGGCAAAAAGGCATAATCAGCTAGTATGCACCACATACTAACCGATTATTAAATACTTACCTCGGAACGAGGTGAAGAACACTTACCTGGTCCACGCCGAGCAAGATGTCATCTTACTCCGACGTGTCTTCCGGGTATCGCCGCTCCAGCGCTGTGATTGGCTGGAGCGGCGATGACGTCACGCGGGAGATTTCAAATCGGCAAGGTCTGGAGGCTGCCGGTCCTATCGCCGTGGATTCCCCCCTGTGCATGTGCCGCTGCAATCAGCGGCGCATTGCAAGGGGAATATCTCCTAAACAGTACAGGTTTAGGAGATATTCTTTATACAGGCAATGGGAGCAGAGCATGCATGTAAAACGAAAATGTACTTAAAGTGAAACAATACCTTTTTTCACTTCTAGGGTGTAGTGGGGGTGTCAGGAGCTGTAATTGAGGTCTCAGGGGCTGTAGTGGGGGTGTCAGGGGCACACTGGAACAGGCAGGGCCGGGATTAACAGAGGGGCTGATGGAGCTGCAGCTCCAGGCCCCTTCTCAAGATAGGCCCATTTGCCCCAAAAAAAAAAAAAAAAAAAAAGTTTTTTTTTTTTTTTTTTTTTTTAGTGTCAGGAGCTGTAATTGAGGTCTCAGGGGCTGTAGTGGGGGTGTCAGGGGCACACTGGAACAGGGCGGGCTACGCACTCGGAGCTTCATCTCCTTCTACTGCAAAATGTCTGAACAGTACTTGTAAGGCACTTTACATACACTTGCGGGTATGTCCTTACTCACGAGTGTATGTAAAGTGAGTGTACTTAAAGCGGATGGTTCACAAAAAAAAAAAATATTAAAAGCCAGCAGCAACAAATACTGCAGCTGCTGACTTTTAATATTAGGACACTTACCTGTCCTGGAGTCAAGCGCCGTCCGCAGCAGAGGATGAGCGATCGCTCGTCTCCCTGCTGTTCCCCCCGCCATCCACGGTGAGGGAACCAGGAAGTGAAGCGCTGCGGCTTCACTGCCCGGTTCCCTACGGCGCATGCGCGAGTCGCGCTGCGCCCGCCGATTGGCTCCAGCTGTGTGCTGGGAGCCGAGTGTTCCCAGCACACAACGGGGGGCGACGGGATGTGATGCAATGCCCGTCTTTTGCCCGTGAATGCTGGGCCGGAAGTGGGTGCAGATACCTGTCTATCTGCACCCCCCTCTCCCCTGAAAGGTGTCAATTGTGACACCGGAGGGGGGGAGTGTTCGGATCAGCGGATCTTCACTTTAGGGTGGAGATCCGCTTTAAAGCAGGGTATGCCTGTACTTAGTGCCTTGTCAATGCTCTTCTGTAAAGTGCAGTCCTAATGTTGGAGCATATATACTATAGGAATTGATACACGGAGGGTAGGCATTCCTGGAAGGAGCCACTAGGAGCCCAACACAGCACAATGGCAGATAAAGGTGTCCAATGTGTCCTCAAACTTTACCTACAAACCTGAATCCCTCCAAAAACCTTCCCTGATAAATGGAATCCCTCCAAATACTTTCCCTACAGATTTATTTTCCTCCCGTATAGTATATCTCAAATCTTACCCGCTGAATGGAATGCCCCCCGGCCATCTTTTACTGCAGAACCCCTCAGCTCTCCCGCCATGTAGAACTGCCTCACCTGACTAACAAAATCCTTCCGAACTCTATTCACAGAACGTAACTCCGCTTAGTTGTTGCAGCCACACAGAATACCCCCAAACATAAGCAGGAAAGGGGTGAAGATGATAACGGAGAGGATTTGTTTCCATAATGGAGACTGTCATACACCTGGGAGGTGAGGCAATGTATAGCTAGGTGTGTGTGTGTGATCCAGCCATCACTGAGAGTGCTCTAAAGGGGCAGACATTGCGGTCGTTCTTTACGTCATTCATTCACTGTACCTGCACTTGGCCACCAGGGGCCGCTGTCCTATCATGCTAAAGACCCTCCTTCTCAAGCGTCTTTCGCCTTCGTATCCTTTTGCAGGCATTCGATTTCAAACCCCGCCTTCTCAACAAGGCCACCTGACTTGCCTTTCCTGTTGGGAAACTTTGCATCTTGCGCGTATCCACTTGAACTACAACATCCAGAATGCATGGCGCGGAAAGCGGTTTTCTGATTGGTCGGCCGAGTAAGCAGGAAGTGTGCTGATTGATACGGAGCTATGGTGAGTTGGATGTCAGGGACTGTGGGGCTCATGTATGAAGAGTGTGATGTGCTGGTTGTGTCCCATTACGCAGAGTAACCAATAGGGTTCCAGCTGTCATTTCTGTAATACAGGGTTGAGAATGACACGATGATTCTGATTGGCTGCTCTGGGTAACAAGAAATGTTCTCATGTGTCCAGTTTGTATGTGTGTGATGGGGGCTGATCTTGTATTCTCATATCCCATCATATGTCTTGTAGTTGTCCCTATGCTCCATTATACTCTGATCAGCCATAACTATATGACCACCCACTAGGGGGACTACATTTCCAAACTACCTTTCAGGGACACCTCTCTTCCCAAAAATCAGCTTATGTCGTAATGAATCACAGCACAGTGATTGGACACAAAAGGCGGGGTTTATGATTCTCCAATCACAAGCAGTGGGCAGGAGGGATTGAACTCCTCCAGGCTTTCCCTATCCAGGACAAGTACTGTCAGTGATGTGGCGACATTTTTTGGGGGGCATCAGATTGGCCCTGGGGGGTGGCTGTGTCATTTTCATTCCGGGACATTGTATTGTCCTGGAGTGAAGGTGCCCGGGACTGTCACGGGCAATCCGGGACACGTGGTCACCCTACCACCCACCTAATATTGAGTAGGAATAGACCCACTAGACCTCTGAAGGTATGTTGTGGTATCGGCACCAAGCTATCGGTAGCGGATCTTTCATGTCCTGTAAATTGGGGGTGGCGGTGGGGACACTGTGGATCAGATTTGTTTTCCAGCACATCCCACAGATGCTTAATTGGACTGAGATCTGGAGAATTTGGAGGCCAAGTCAACACCTCAAACCTCTGGAACCATTTTTACAGTGTAGCAGGGGCCATTATCCTGCTGATAGAGACCACTGCCACCAGGGAATATGGTTTCAATGAAGGGGTGCACTTGGCAACCAACAATGTCTAGGTAAATGGTATGTGTCAGATAACATTTACATGAATTGCAGGATCCAGTGTTTCCCAGCAGAACATTGCCCAAAGCATCACACGGCCTTCTCCAACTTGCCTTCTTCCCATAGTGCATGCTGGTAATCTATGCACTCGGCCATCCACGTGATTCATCCGACCAGACCACCTTTTTTTATTGCTCTGTGGTCCAGTTCTGATGCTCATATGCCAATTGCAGGCACTTTTGACTATGGACACGGGTCAGCATGGGCACCTCTGACTGGTCTGAGGTTACGCTGCTTCATCCAAAACAAATTGTGATACACATTCTTCCTGCTTTCATCATTTCAACTTCAGGGACAACATGTTTACTTGTTTCCCAATATATTCCACCAACTTTTAGATGCCATTGTAACAAGATAATCAATGTTATCCATTTAACCTTTCAGCAGTCATAAAGTGATCTGTGTATGTCTTGTATCTGTTCTCACAGGCCCATCATATGTCTTGTATCTGTCCTCACGTCCTGTCGTATGTCTTGTATCTGTCCCCACAGGCCCATCATAGGTCTTGTATCTGTCCTCCACAGGCCCATCATAGGTCTTGTATCTGTCCTCCACAGGCCCATCATAGGTCTTGTATCTGTCCTCCACAGGCCCGTCATAGGTCTTGTATCTGTCCTCCACAGGCCCGTCATAGGTCTTGTATCTGTCCTCCACAGGCCCGTCATAGGTCTTGTATCTGTGCTCACAGGCTCGTCATATGTCGTATGTCTTGTATCTGTCCTCGCAGGCCCGTCGTATGTCTTGTATCTGTCCTCGCAGGCCCGTCCTAGGTCTTGTATCTGTCCTCACAGGCCCGTCTTATGTCTTGTATCTGTCCTCGCAGGCCCGTCCTATGTCTTGTATCTGTCCTCGCAGGCCCGTCGTATGTCTTGTATCTGTCCTCGCAGGCCCGTCCTAGGTCTTGTATCTGTCCTCACAGGCCCATCTTATGTTTTGTATCTGTCCTCGCAGGCCCGTCCTAGGTCTTGTATCTGTCCTCACAGGCCCGTCTTATGTCTTGTATCTGTCCTCGCAGGCCCGTCGTATGTCTTGTATCTGTCCTCGCAGGCCCGTCGTATGTCTTGTATCTGTCCTCGCAGGCCCGTCCTAGGTCTTGTATCTGTCCTCACAGGCCCGTCGTATGTCTTGTATCTGTCCTCGCAGGCCCGTCGTATGTCTTGTATCTGTCCTCGCAGGCCCGTCCTAGGTCTTGTATCTGTCCTCGCAGGCCCGTCGTATGTCTTGTATCTGTCCTCGCAGGCCCGTCCTATGTCTTGTATCTGTCCTCACAGGCCCGTCGTATGTCTTGTATCTGTCCTCACAGGCCCGTCCTAGGTCTTGTATCTGTCCTCACAGGCCCGTCTTATGTCTTGTATCTGTCCTCACAGGCCCGTCTTATGTCTTGTATCTGTCCTCACAGGCCCGTCTTATGTCTTGTATCTGTCCTCACAGGCCCGTCTTATGTCTTGTATCTGTCCTCACAGGCCCGTCCTATGTCTTGTCTTGCAGGCCACAGGAAGTGATCGGCTGGCTGGAGCGGGGCTGGTGGCGTTCAGTACAGTCCTCTTCATCTATTACACGGTGTGGGTCATCTGTTTGGTAGGTGACACATCTCATTGGCATAGCTACCTCTTATAACTCTATGAGCCTGAGATTTGATGGAAGAAAGGAAGGGGTTGCAAAAATGGTTTGACGATTGTTACATTTTACCATTGAAGGTATTTTGTTATATCTGTTCAATAAGAGCAAATCCATACCTGTTCATCCTGCCAGGAATTGTCTGGGCTGATAGCTTCCTGTGCTTTCTGCCTACACAGTAAGGTAATCCATAAACTATACAAACTGATTGTACCACCTCCGTTAGATCTGCCAAAAATGATCTAGCGCAAGGTCCTGCCTGGCTGGATCCAAAGTTAATGGATTATTTTGGGTTGCCCTCTCATGAGCAGAGCTCTCCTATTCCTTCTGTATTGTAATCGTACTGTTTTCCTTTATATGGTAAAGTGCTGCACAAACTGTTGGCACTATGTAAACCCTGTATAAATTATTAATAATTAGGGTCACCACACACATTACAATATGACTGTTCAATTTTCGTACAATTAGAGTGGCGCTAAACTTGCCTTTCTTTTACGGTCCTCATCCTTTACTGGTGCCGACATCTTCTTCTGGGTGTCAGTTTTTGGTCATATTCATTGGCTGGCACATGATGACGTCACTGCACATACATAGGAGACTGTCATATACAGGGACCGCGCCAGTGAAGTAAGGCTCATGAAATGCTGTGTGGGACCAAATTGCACCAACAGTGGAATTTGGGGTCCTAAAGGGGCATTGTTAAATAAAACCAGGTGTGTGCTACATGCTGAGTTCAGAAGTGCAAATCTTGCAGGCCACTTTATACAAAATTAATTCTCACAACCCCCCCATCTAGAGAGAGAGAGGCAGCTGCAGGCTGGCACAAAGGATTTTAGGAGGATTGTCAGGAATAGGGTAACCGCTTGGGTATCAATGACAATATGAAAACAAGAGTGTACCAAAAGGTACACAAAGATTTCTCACCATGTTCGTTGAATGATTGGACGCCTCCTAGGGAGCATTTGACAAATCTCGGCCTGCCAAAGTCTTTTCCAGGGGGACCCAGAGCTTAAGGGCAGAGTGGAGCCTCCAGTTGAGAATACACTGCAGTCCCTATTAGCTTTTACTGATGTTGGAGAGATTTCCTAAAGCAGGGCTCAATAAATCTCAGGCACCAGGTCGCCATGGCGACTGGAAATTGCATCCTGTCGCCTGGGCTAAACTGCAGCAGCAGTCTGGATTTGGTCTTCCCATGTGGCCCACTGTGTGTGCAGAGACTAAGAGGTGTGGCTGGCTGGTAATTGGGGCCTGCTGGAGTTGGATACAGCATTTGTTTGTGGGAACCAGCGTCCTCCTCTGGTGTGGATGGGGCTGTGATGAGCATCTTCATCAGTGTCCATCAGTGCAGCCTCATCAGCGCACATCAATTAAGGAAACAAATTACATATTTGCAAACTTTTATAATGTGGCCCACCGTGCATGTGCGGACTAAGAGGTGGGGCTGGCTGGTAATTGAGGCCGTGGCTTGCTAGAGTGGGATACAGCGTTTGTTTGTGGGAACAAATGTCCTCCTTTTTGTTCTGAGGTCTTCCCTTGCTTGCATTCGCTGCCCATCCACCTCTGACATCTGCCTCCCAGTTTGACAGCTGGGTGATTGGGTTGGGTTTGTGTGCATGATCTGGCATTCTTCCCTTAACACTGGTGAGTGGACAGGGAGTGTGACAGGGAACATGTACACAGACTGATCATCAGTGCCTCCTCATTAGTGTCCATCAGTGCAGCCTCATCAGTGAAGGAGAAAAATTACTTATTTGCAAAGTTTTATAACAGAAACAAAAAAAAAACAGAACATCCTGGACATGCAGTTCTGGGTGCCAGGCAGCTGATGTAAAAAACTGGCTCCTAACTTTTTCAGCTGGCTTCTAGATTCAAAGCAAATTTGTCAAGCCCTGCCTTAAAGTGGTTATAAAGTCTTAACATTTTTATCTTAATGCATTCCTTGCATTAAGGTAAAACATGTTTAGTAGTATCCCACCTAAACCCCCTCCTCTCCCTTATACTTACCTGAACTGTCATTTGATCCAGAATTGTGTTCGTCTGCAGCTCTTCTCTTCTCTCACTTCCAGGTCTCAGAGGCTTTACTAAGGCAGCAGGAGCCTTTGGCTCTCACTGGTATCGATTAAAGCTAGTGACGAGGGGGCGGGGGCCGAGCTCTGCTTTCAGTGTCTATAGACTCAGGCAACACAGCTAGGTAGCAAGCCCACAGGAGTGCCCCCATAGGTAGTGGCTTCCTATGAGGGCACTAGCCAGAGTGAAGGAGCCAGACGGCCCTGGCGGGGTTGGGGCAGGTGGGCCCCCCGAGAAGGGGAGGCTCAGAGCTGCTCAGCATTGCACAAAGCAGGTAAGTATAAACCTGCTTGTTATGTTCCCCCTCTTCTTTTTCTTTTTTTTTTCTCACGCGTTTACAATCCCTTTAACTTACTGTTTGGTAAAAAGATTTTCCCCAGAACAGTAAATCTCTATAACGGAGCCCTGTATAGTAGTAAAACCTAACAGGGGTTCTAACCTTTACCTGTTCTACTCAAAACAAACAATGGGTATACATACACTTTAATGCTGTTTTACAGTGAGTGTTCATATTGTTTGAAAACTGTTTGTCTCTTTCCTCCTGCAGCCTAATTTTTCATTGTGGGGAGATTTCCCTAAAAGAGCTACTTAAAAAATGCAGTGATTCAGCACATTAGTGTCTAATAATAGCTGAATTGTATTCTGTTTTATATTTTGCCTCATTTGTCCCCTTATTAACACACTAATGATTTTATTTTATTTTTTTAAATATAACCTATTTCGTTATAATTATGTCTCTCATTTTAAATCCAGTGACATCATCGCTGGTTCTCTGTGCTTCATGTAATGCAGGCAGATCATGGCTGGTGAAAGGGTTCAACAGGGTCCGGTACATGGCTTTCTGAATACATCACAGTACTCCCCTCAGGAGTCCTCAGTCCTGATTGGTCTGGCTCTTATACAGGAGTTATACAAAAATCAAAATGCTTTGATGGGTAGATGTCAGTCTGGAGGAGGGGGCATTCATAGGCAGGCTGTATTTGCATGCAGACTGACCTAGGGAATGCCCACAAGTGATGCTGAGCCTCCATGATTGAAAGAATGACTGAAGGGGATGGGCCAAGCACAGTCAAGTTGGGAGGAAAGTGCTAGATGATGCTGGACATCCTCTAGCCAGGAAATAAGGAGGGCTCTCTGTCTGACTTACAGCAGCTTCTAAATGCACACCGTGTAAAGCTTACAGTGTGCAGAGTTAGCCCTTCTAATACAGGAGAGGAGTCTGCAAAATTTAATGGTGGAGTTCAATTAATTGTAGGCGTTAACCACTTAAGGACCTTGGGTGTTTTTCAGATTTGGTGTTTGCAAGACTAAAACAGTTTTTTTTTGCTAGAAAATTACTTAAAACCCCCAAACATTATATATATTTTTTTCTAACACCCTAGAACAGGGGTGTCAAACTCAATTTCATCGTGGGCCGCATCGGCATTATAATTGTTCACAAAAGGGCCGGTTGTATCTGTAAGATTGGATGTCCAGCGCATCCCCTCCCCTTACATTAGATGTCAAGAGCCCCCCACCATCAGAAGTTGAGTCCCCCACTCTTCCTTACACCACAGTGCACCCCATTTTCCTTATGCTGCTGCTGGGAAGAAGATGGATTCATTGCTTGAAAGGAAAAAGCAGGGGTCTGGAGGAGGACCAGAGGAGGGCTGGAGCTCTTCTGCAGCTGGAGGAGAGGTGCGGGGGCCACATGAAATGGCCTGCGGGTCTTGTGTTTGACACCTGTGCCCTAGAGAATAAAATGGCGGTCATTGCAATACTTTTTGTCACACCGTATTTGCTCAGCGGTCTTACAAGCGCACTTTTTTTTGGAAAAAATGCACTTTATTTAATTAAAAAATAAGACAACAGTAAAGTCAGCCCAATTTTTTTATATATTGTTAAAGATAATGTTACACCAAAAAAAATAATACCCAACAAGTCACGCTTCAAAATTCCGCCCGCTCGTGGAATGGTGTCAAACTTTTACCCTTAAAAATCTCCATAGACGACGTTTAAAAAATTCTATAGGTTGCATCTTTTGAGCTACAGAGGAGGACTAGGGCTAGAATTATTGCTCTCGTCCTAACAATTGCGGTGATACCTCACTTGTGTGGTCTGAACACCGTTTTCATATGTGGGTGCTACTCACGTATGCGTTCGCTTCTGCGTGCTAGCTCGTAGGGACAGGGCGCTTTAAAAAAATACCAAAAAGACCTCAGATCTCATGTTTAGACTTAAATGCAAAAAATAAAAAAAAATGTTGCCATTTCAAAAAATGACATCTAGAAAATATTGCTTTAAGAAGCATGGGCGGAAGTGACGTTTTGGCGCTACCAACGGCTCTGCTAAGCCGCAGGAGGGGAGGGCCCTCTCCCGCCGCCGATAACCGTGATCTTGCGGCGAAGGACTGCTCACAGTTAAGATGGATATCTCGGTTGTGGCAGCTGCTGCTGATATTACCAACATATCCATCTTTAAAAACAGAACGTATATAGTCGTGAGCAGGTCCTTAAATGGTTAAAGTGGAGGTCCCACAAAAAAAAAATATATTAAAAGCCAGCAGCTACAAATACTGCAGCTGCTGACTTTTAATAAATGCACACTTACCTGTTCAGTGCGCCCACGATGTCAGCAGCCGAAGTTAAGCAATCTCTTGGCTGCCCACGCCGCCATCCTCGGTGAGGAAATCAGGAAGTGAAGCATTGCGGCTTCACTGCCCGGTTCCCTACAGTGCATGTGCGGCCTGTCCTCGCTGGTCCCTGCTGTCTCCTGGGACCAGTGCGTTTCCCAGAAGACAGCGGGGGATCACGGGAAGGGGCATGACTCCCGCAGGAGTCTATTCCTGGAAGTGGGAGAAAATACCTGTATTATACAGGTATCTGCATCCCCCCCCTCCCCCCGACCGGAGGGGGGAAGGGTTACGAAAAAGCGGAGGTTCACTTTTTGTGTGGACCTCCGCTTTAACCACTTGCCGACTAGCTGCTGTCATTTTACTTTTTAAAATAGGTACCAAAATGTGCAAACAAAGTGTACTAGTGTAAAAATATTGACCCAATTAATGAATAAATAAATACAACATCAAATTGAAAAGCAGCTGATAGTGAATAGCTGTAATCACGGAGAAAAAGGCAAAATTGTATCCAATATTTTCATCTAATATTTCAGCCGTTGGAACACATTTAAACAGAGGGGCCGCTTACCAGATCAGATGGATCTCTATTACGGAGATCTTAGAAGCTCAGCCAACCAGGGGTCACTTGAGGGAATCCACGGTAGCCAGACACTGATCCAGTAGTTTATCAGTTTTTCTCCAAAATTCCAAGGGCTGCAGCTAATCCTATTGCAGGCAGTATCCACCCCCAATGGGATAGCGTGATGTGCAGAGATATTAAAGAAAGAGTAAAAAAAGCTTCATGGTGCAGTGAGATTTAAAAAATCAAAGCCCCTTTATTGACAAAGCGGGTTACTGACATCGGATAAAAACTTTTTCGGCAGAATAGTTTAAAAAGCAGGTAAAACATCCAGCAGTGGCTTGGGCCGATCAGCAGGGGCGTCGCGAGGTCAGGTATTATTGCTCCGCCCCACGCTGCGTTTCTCCTCACAAGGCATCAACAGGGATAGGAAGCAATGGTTTGCACCGACTATTTATTTTTTTCACCTGTGGGGGAAGCGCAGATTGCCCACGTTTTACACTGTCATTGTACTGCTGCGGGTTGGCTATTTTATGGGCATCGCTGTAGCCGTACGTCAGTTCATGTAATGGATACCGTGAGCATGATGCCGATGCATGTGCCCAGAGGCCGCCATGTCCGCTGCCTGCCCACAATTGCTCCACAGAGAGGCAGAAGGGGGGATCTGTCAATGTAAACAAACATCCCCATTATGTCCAAGGGAAGAGAGAGTGTCTGTTCCTAGTTATAAGGAATCCCCCCCCCGCAGTTAGAAACACACATGGGGGAACACATTTAACCCCTTGATCACCACTGATGTTAACCCCTTCCCTGTCAGTGTCATTTATACAATTATCAGTGCATTTTCATAGCACTGATTGCTGTAAATGTCAGTGGTCCCAAAAACATGTCAAAGGTGTTCAATCTGTCCACCGCAATGTCGTGGTCCCGCTAAAAGCCGCAAAAAATTATAAAAATGCCATAAATCTACCCCCTATTTTGCAGATGCTATAACTTTTCCACAAACCAATCAATATACACTTTTTTTCCCATTAAATAAGTTGTTTATTGAGCAAAAATGCATATAGTGAACAATCAGCATTTCAAGGTTACATAAAATGACAGGGTCTTACATTGTCAATACCAACATTGAACATAAGCAATATGGTTTGTACAAGTCTAGCATCTGCAACATAATGACACATCCTTCTCTGCGGAAGGGCATGAATATCGTTAATTAGGATAAAAAACGTGGTGAGAGGTGAAGTGTGTTTCGGCTATTCAGGAGCATGGCAAGGTCAATTGCAGGATTCAGACTCATTCAACCACCTGTCCCATATTTTATAGTATTTGTCAGGGCAGGCTCTGTTAATATACACACATTTTTTGTAGGGTAAAGTCATATTGATTTCTGCTTTCCATTCTGAAAAGGTGGAGGGAAGCTGTCTCATCCATTTGCGAGCTATGATCTTTCTGACAGAGAACAACGTCTTGTGTAAGAATATTTTGGTATATTTATCCAGACCCATGAGAAAAATCCCCAACAGGCACTGTCTGGGATCTAACACGATAGGGGCTCCCATTGTGTCATGGAGGAATGTTATGATTTGTTTCCAGAGGTCCTGGATTTTTGGGCAGGCCCAAATAAGATGGAAAAAAGTCCCTGTCACTTGGGTACACAACACACACAGGGTAGATTGAGTTCGTTTGTATCTGGCCACGCGTATTGGGGTCATATATGCCCTGTGAGTGATGAATATTTGTGTAAGTCGGTCTGAAAGTTTAGGGGACACAAGTTTGCAGGTCTCTAAAGCCTCCTCCCATTCCTTATCCTCCAGTATCCCCACCTCCCTTTCCCAGCGAGATTTTATAGCAAATGCTCAATCAATATACACTTAGGGCTCTTTCACACATGCGGATCATTCAGTTTCTTATGCGGACCTGAACGGACGCTCCATGCACCTCTATGGAGCTACGGATGTCAGCGATGACATGTCTGCTGACGTCTGATATGCTTCAATCCGCTAAATCCCGACGGATTGAAACCCTATTTTCCATCTGTCTGGTAGATCGGATCGGATGAAAACGGATCAGTGCTCGGATAAGTCTATCTCTCCACAGTGAGCAAAGACAAACCTGTCATCCACCTGCACAGCGGAGTCTGTCCAAACTTACAGCCCTGTGTGAAAGGGGCCTAATTGTGATATTTTTGGTAAAACAAGAAAAAAATGTAAAATACATATTATAGCAAAAAGTAAATATTGCTTTTTTTTTTTTTCAAAATCTGTTTAACGCAGAAGTGATCAAATACCACCAAAAGAAAGCTATATTTGTGGGGGAAAAACAGGACATCAATTTTTTTTGGGTACAATGTCGCATGACCACGCATATGTCGGTTAAAGCGACGCAGTTCCATATCGCAAAAAACAGCCTGGTCATTAAGGGGGTAAATTCTTCCGATCCTTAAGTGGTTAATATAACATGCACATGTATTATGGTTATGGTCACCATGATGGACTTGTGACCACTAATTGTACCAAATGATATGTTTAAGCGTATGGTATTGTATATCTAATGATTCCAGGCTACGTTTGTAACACAATCCTGTTTGTTTCCTCCAGCCGTTTATTGACAGTGATCATGTAATTCACTCCTATTTCCTGCCAAGAGAGTACGCCGTGCTACTGCCCCTAGTGGCTGCTTTAATTCTGCTTCTGCTCATGGGTGAGTCACATTTCAGTGGATATGTTTCTGTCTCTGTTTAAAATATCAGTCTTCTTTTTATAGCGGGAGCATTGGATAAATCCCAAGATCTAGCCCACCAGCGTGCCCAAATTGTTATTTTCAGGATAGTCTAGTGATGCTAATAGAATCCTACATGCTCTAGTTACCTGAAGAAACCCTGTCTCCCTGCCCCTTGCACTGTATATTAACCTTATTATTGATGATCATTTCATTTGCCTAATATGTCCCTGTTGTACCATGTACTTGTAATAAAAAGTATGCCGTTTTCTTTGTATTGCTTCCTTTATGTGAAATCATTAGTGTTCCTCAGTCTTTCCATTAAAAACTGACCACACTAGGCATGAGAGCATACCTTTTGTCAGTTTTGATTGTGCTGGGAAATCACCCTGCTCTCCAATGATCAGTCTTCTGCTGACATCCCCCCCCTGCCCCATTGACTGGGAAGATCAGTGTGCTGCTGTTCCACCTCCCCTATCTTTCTGAGCTCCTTGTGCAGCTAAGAACAGAGGGAATGTGTTCGCTTATAAAAAGGGGGAAAAACCTATTTATAATGTTTTTTATATATACAGTGCATTCGGAAAGTATTGACCGCACTTCACTTTTTCCACTTTTTGTTATGTTACAGCCTTATTCCAAAATGGACTAAATTCACAATTTTCCTCAAAATTCTACAAGCAATACCCCATAATGACAACATGAAATCTTTGCAAATTTAAAAAAAATAAAAACCAAAAAATCTGGCGTACATAAGTATTCACAGCCTTTGCTCAATACTTTGTTGAAGCACCAATTACAGCCTCAAGTCTTTTTGAGTATGATGCTACAAGATTGGCACACCTATTTTTGTCCAGTTTCTCTCATTCTATTTCACAGGACCTCTCAAGCTCCATCAGGTTGGATGGGGAAGGTTGGTGCACAGCCACTTTCAGATCTCACCAGAGATTTTTAATGAGGTTCCAGTCTGGGCTCTGGCTGGGCCACTCAAGGACTATCACAGAGTTGTCCTGTAGCCCCTCATTTGTTCTCTTGACTGTGTGCTTAGGGTCTTTGTCCTGTTGAAAGATGAGGTCCAAAGTGCTCTGGAGCAGGTTTTCATCAAGCCTGATTGGTGGCGTGCTGCAGAGATGGTTGTTCTTCTGGAAGGTTCTCCTCTCTCCACAGAGAAACACTGGAGATCTGTCAGAGTCACCATCTGGTTCTTGGTCACCTCCCTGACCAAGGCTCTTCTACACCGATCGCTCAGTTTGGCTGGGCAGTCCGCTCTAGGAAGAATCCTGGTGGTTCCAAACTTCTTCCACTTATAGATCATGGAGGCCACTGTGCTTATTGGGACCTCCAATGCTGCAGACATTTTTTCTGTACCCTTCCCCGGATCTGTGCCTCAATATAATCCGACCTCAGATGTCTACAGACAATTCCTTGGACTTCATGGCTTGGTTTGTGCTCTGACATGCATTGGTAACTGTGAGATGTTATATAGGCAGATGTGTGTCTTTCCAAATCTTGTCCAATCAGCTGTATTTACCACAGCTGGACTCCAATCAAGTTGTAGAAACTTCCCAATGATAATCGGTGGAAACGGGATGCACACAAGCTCAATTTTGAGTGTCATGACAAAGGCTGGGAATACTTATGTACATTTATTTTTATAAATTTGCAAAGATTTTAAACAAACTGCTTTAGCTTTGTCATTATGGGGTATTGTTTGTAGAATTTTGAGAAAAATAATGAATTACATTTTGGAATAAGGCTGCAACATAAAGTGGAAAAAGTGAAGTGCTGTGAATTCTTTCCTAATGCACTGTATACAAATGTTTGTCTTTCATTTTGTATTTTAAGCTGAATTAGTGGTTTACAAGATGAGGGTTTGAATATATTTAACCTATAACATTGGTGGATTAAGGCCGGGTTCACATTTCTCTGGCCTGGGTTCCTGGCTGGGGGTCCGGTGTATGTCTGGTCACCGGGTCAGGTGCGATTCAAGTCCAAATTTTTGGTTAGAAAGCACACCACTAGGGGCCGAAAAGCACCGCTAATTAGTGTTAAAAAGTAGCATTACGGTTTATATCCACTTTTAATATAAATGATGTAGAGCGCCATGAATTAGGCAGCACAGTGGTGTAGTGGATAGCACTTTCACCTATCAGTAAAAAGGATCGCTGGTTTAAATCCCAACCATAACACTACCTGCCTGGAGTTTGCATTTTCTCCCTGTGTGGGTTTCCTCTGGGAAATCCGGTTTCCTCCAACACTCCAAAGAACTGCTTGCAGGTTAATTGGATCCTGTCCAAATTGTCCCTAGTATGTGTATTTATGAATGTGAATTAGGGCCCTTAGAGTATAAGTTCCCTGAGGGTAGGGACTGATGTGAATGTATAATGTACATTGACAGCACTATATAAGTACCTGAAATAAAATAAAATTTACAAGATTAATGAAATATGCTGTGTACTTAGTATACCGCTATATAACACTTGTCTTTCTTTTCAACTAGGTATCTTTGTGACTTATGTCATGTGGAAAAGTCGGAGCCCAAAGAAATCACAGTGACAATGTCAAGTTTCTATACTTTCTAAGGACAGATTTTCAAAGACAAAATGTTATTCTTTTATTTCGTCCCCGGCTGTGACAACATGCACAGGTTCATTTATTAGAAGGAACATACACTTCCATCCATCACTTTTTGGTTCCAGACAAACTGCTTTGGAAATGTTGCCATCTGGTGGTTAATGTGTTAAAATATGATACCGACATTCTCTGTTCTTGACCTGCAGCTAAGAGGGACAGTGATGCAGCCTGTGCGTAATCTTCCATGGATTATTATATTAGGGACCTTTTGAAAAAGTTTCAATAATGGAACAGATCTATGGGTTCTTCATTCCTTTTCCACAGCTATGCCCATCAAATGTGTGTAATGTAATGCAGGTGATGGCTGAACTAACAGGAGTTAAGAATACAGCCTATAAATTCACTGAGCCTAGTTTCAGATTAGTGCGATGCGGGAACCAGCACGATTACAGCGCCGGTTGCCACACCACCCCTCTCCCGCAGGCAGTTCACACTGCCTTCTGCAAACCGCTGCGGGTGTCAATACATTAATGACACCCCCAGATCGGTTCACAGATCGCAGTGCGAACTGTAAATTTGCACAGGAATTGGATCCCATGCAATGCGATTCTAGTGTGGGGAAACAAGTCCCTGCACCTTTTTTCTGTGCAAATCCAATGCGAGTTCAGCCATACAACTGTATGGCTGAACTCGCATTGCTCGGACATTGCGTGTGAACAGCACCTATGTCGCCGGGTGTGAATCGCATGCAATGTCAGAGATCCCAGGCTGAGAGGTAGCGACATCTCTAAGGCACTTTTATTTTCTCATTTTATGTTCCATTCAGACATCAAGATGTGTTCTGCACTGCTAGTTGTAAGGAACTAAACCTAAAAACTTAAAAGAAATCGGTCATCAAACAAACACCAGATAAGGAGGTTCGAGATCATTGATCTCTGTGCCAGTATGTTTTGTACCTGTTATCTTTTCACACAGACGCTCCTCATACAAGAAGTCATTATTAAGGGCCTATTGACACTTGTGCATTTTGCTTTTTACCACATGTATCATGGTGCATTGTGGTGCTTTTCACTGTAAATGGTACGCCAATGCTCTAAAAAAGTAGCAGGCATCGCACTTGCATTGTAGCACATCATAGCGTACAAACTGTGGGTTGTTGAGAACTGCATTAAACAAATGGGTCATTGGTGTGTTGGCAGCCCATTTAAAATGAATGGCCTGCCTTCACACAATGCAGTTAATGTGCAAAACGCATCACTACAGTGTGAAAGGGCCCTAAAGCCTCGCACACATGATCGGATTATCCGACGGGAATTGCGTGATTTAAAATTGTCCGCCAACAATTGTGTGTTGACAAAAACTTTGAGTATGGCCTCAATTAATACTAATAAATAATATACAGCTATGTGCCATCATCCAGAATACTTGAATATAGGAAATGGGACCAAGTGAGTATAGGGTAAGGGCTGCTTGATGCCAACTAACCCATCAGTAGTCACAGGTCAAAGGGCGTTGACTAGGATTTTTCTAGGCACTGATAACAAAACCATATAATATAAAAAATATTTATTGACATAAAAAAACTATACAATGTTAAAAACATTTTGGGACAAGCCCCACAATAAAGAACAGCAATGTTGGTAACAAAACCCGTCATATATCTTGTTAGAGTGGAGCAGGCCACAACCTCGTGTGTGTTGTCAGATTATTCGATCATGTGTATGCAAGTCGGTCAAACAAAGCTCCAAAGTACAAACACGCATGCTCAGAAGCAATGCTTTTGGAATTGCATTACCACAATGAGCGCTGGTTCACACTGCCGCGACTTCAAAGTCGACATACCTGTGCGAATTTATTGCGGCTTGCATAAGACTTCTTTAACAGAAGTCAATGCGAGCCATGTTGAAGTCACTGCCAAGTAGTGCAGGAACCTCTTTCTGAGGCCCTTTTCACACTACTGCGACTTCAAAGCAATTTCACGGTCATGATTTCAGGGAACACCTATGTAACTGGCATCAAAGTCGGACCAAAGTAGTGAAGTCGTACTAATGTGAATGGTTGTCATTGGAAATCATCGGGAATGACTTGTCCCACGATTTTGGACTGCAAAGTAGCATGACAAGTGTGAAAGGGGCCTAAGTCAGAGCGACTTGAGTCGCACCGATTAGAACATTTCCATTGCTTTTAATGGAGCAGAACTTTGAACTCTTGAGTCTCATGACAAAGTGCAGCAGTGTGAACCAGGGCAATTATTTTGCACAGAGCGGCCCTGAACCTTCTCTTCTTGGGTCCTCTGCCTGGAAGAAGGCTTTTTCTTTTGAAAAACAGACTTGCTGGTCTTACTGAAAATAGAAAAAAGCTTAAAGGGGTTGTAAAGGAACATTTTTTTTTTTCATAATAAGCATCCTTTACCTGCAGACATTCCTCTTTTCACTTTCTCATTGTTCGTTTTTGCTCAGAAGTTGCTCTATTTCTTCTCTGTTCTGTTCACTTCCTGCTTGTCTGATTGTTACTCACCACCGTGAAGGGAGACTTTACTGCGGTGGTCAGTGACGTGCTCGCCCCCTCCTGGGAACTACATCTGTGTGGCAGGACGCTCTCTACATGTTCGAGACTTCAAGGAGATGTGAATTACTGGGTGTGCCACAATTAATACTGGTAAATGTAGTTCTTACATGAACAAGTGATGCAAACCAGGAAGTAAATGAGAGAACAGAAACTATAACGCCGGAGGTGATATAGATGAAGGAATTTAATAGGTATTTACCCGTTTGTTAACAGAATCATTACACTATTCTGTCTGTCTACCTTGCAGACATTAATTTTAGGCAAAAAAAAAAAAAATTCCTTTACAACTCCTTTAAAAAAACCAAATGTAATTACATCTAAGAACTGATAAGCTGCAATATGTTTCCTTTTGGGTTTAATTCCACTATAAACTGTCTGACACTCCGCCTCCTGTTGAACATTCTCTAGTGCTTTTTATGCTTGGATCCTGCAATACAGATCAGTAAGCAGTGTAGAGCATGTGTCCTTCCCAAGAGGATCTCAATACATCAGATTTGGCCTCTCTGTAAGTTCACGCAACATCAGAGGGAACACTGACAGTAATTCAGAAAGTTGGGTGATTATAGAAAAGTGCGTGCCCCTGGCTAGATGAGTCCCTTGGGCATAGGCGTGCGCACAGGGTGTGCCCAGGCACAGCCTAATCACCCCATGCGCATTAGTGTTATCGCTCTGTGTAGCAACAGGAACATGGGAAAGATCTTCCTCTTACCGGTTCTGCCATTCGAGAAGTGTTTATGCTCTTCTCTTTCACTGTGCCAGCAGGGAGATCAATGTGCCGGGGTCATATATATGTAGATACATACACATTCGTGTATGTTTGAGCTTAAAGCGGAGTTCCACCCTTAAAACCACTTGGTTTCATCCCATCCAGCATACTGGCGTCAGCGCCAGTATGCTGTTTTTTTTTTTTTTTTTTAATGCATGTACTTACTTTATAATAAATCATTTAATTTTGTGCGCACCGCGGTATGTCGCCACTATAAGGCGTCGCGCCTTCCGGAAACAGCCGATTAGCGTTCGGCTCTTCTCGGCACCTGCGCACAGACCCAGGAGCTGACTGCGCAGGCGCCGTAAATAGCCGGTCCTAGTTTGGGTTTTTTCGGAGGGCGTGACGCGGCTATATACGGCGCCTGCGCAGTCAGCTTCTGGGTCTGTGCGCAGGCGCCGAGAAGAGCCGACCGCTAATCGGCTGTTTCCGGAAGGCGTGACGCCTTATAGCGGCGACATACCGCGGTGCGCACGAAATTAAATGATTTATTATAAAGTAAGTACATGCATTAAAAAAAAAAAACAGCATACTGGCGCTGACGCCAGTATGTTGGATGGGATGAAACCAAGTGGTTTTAAGGGGGCACACCCTAATGCCATAGGCTGCGCACACCTATGCCCTTGGGTGTGAAATATCACATTCCGTTTAAGCAGTGGAGTGATACCATTACCTGATTTAGATGAGCAGCCTAATGCCGTGTGCACACGATCGGAATTTGGAAATTCCGACTGTGTGTAGACCCCATCTGACTTTTTCTGTCGGATTTTCCAACAGCAAAAATTCGAGAGCTGGTTCTCAAATTTTTCGATGGGAAAAGTTCTTGTCGGAAATTCTGATCGTCTGTATGCAATTTCGATGCACAAAAGAACATGCATGCTCAGAATCAAGTCGACGCATGCTCGGAATCATCGAACTTCATTTTTATTGGCTCGTCGTAGTGTTGTATGTCACTGCATTCTTGACGGGCAGAATTTTGTGTGACCATGTGTATGCAACACAAGTTTGAGCCAAAATTCCGTCTGAAAAAAATCCACGGTTTTCTTTCGGAATTTCCGATCGTGTGTACAAACAGATGGAGAAAGCACAGTTGTTGCTTGGTTGTTCCCACTTCTACCTTCCAGCACTCGTACCCTCAGTTTAAATTCCAACCAGGACACTGCATGCATGAACTTTTTATTGTCTCCATGTGCCTGATTGGGTTTCTTCTGGGTACTCTGGTTTCCTTCCACACCCCCCAAAGACATGCTGGTAGGTTAATTGGCTTCTGCCTGAATAGACTCGACTACCGTGATGGCAAACCTTGGCATCCAGTTTTTTTTAAACTACATTTCCCATGATGCTACACCAGGCATCATGAGAAATGTAGTTCCAAAACATCTGGGGTGCCAAGGTTTGTCATCACTGCCCTAGTATTTGTATTTAAGATAGGGGACTTGGATTGTAAACTCCTTGAGGGTAGGGACTGATATGATTATACAATATGTAAAGCATTGTTGACACTTTTTAAATATCTGTAATGTATAAATCCTCTGGCAGGTAAACGGGTCACATATACTGTATGATTGCCAGCTGTATAATGTTACAAAGTGTTTCACCATAATCTTTAGGCCTTGTACACACTGGACGTTCGGCCATCTCTCCTAGACACCTTTCCTACTGGCAGCAGCATTTTGGCAGAAAAAACACTTTACGCTTAATTGCATATACATTTCTTTGGGCGGAATAATCATTTATTCTGATCATTGAAATTAATTAACATTCAAGCGCTAAATGCACCTAGCATTAACGTGTGTTTGGGTGCATTTGCACGCATTAAGCATTTTTTTTTCTGTGTTTTTTATTTTACATATGCCTGTAAACTAAACTGCTCCAAGACCCATTTCACACTGGGGCCATCTGTGTGTTAGTGGTAAAGTGCCACTCGTTTTATCAGCGCTTTACTGCTGTTTAAGTGACGCTTTTCGGCCCTTAGCCATTTTCCAAAAATTAAGCAATGAGTTAGGGACATGAAAAAACCAAGACAATAAACTTTTTTTTCTACCTTTTTTTTGTTGTAGTAAAAGTGTGCCTATTTGGGACACAGGATCAATATAATTGCTCTAACTATGTATATTCACAAAGCTGTGACTGGCCAGTCCTTGTATTATCTGGTCCTATGTGCTGACATGTTACTAGACATGTGCACACTAAAATATTTTGTTTTCGGAATTTAATTTTCGTCTGAAAAAATACATTTATTTAGTTAATCCTGAAATTTGTTTTTATTTTGTTTAGTTAAAAATGTATTCGTCCGAAAATCCAAATTAATTAAGGTTAAATCTGTCATTGAAGGCTTATGGCGTTTGTCGAATGTTCTAAGAAGATTCGACAAGCAGCTAAACTGTACGACGCCGCAATTCTACATTTCCGGTCGACTACAAGTTATAGAAGAATTCCAATGTTATGACACTAGTAATAATTATATTTATAAATTATTATTACTAGTCAACCAACTTTCGAATTCTTCTATAGCCTATAGGCTGAGCATTCGACCATAAATGTACAATTGCGGCTTCGTACAGTTTAGCTGCTTGTCGAAACCTTCTTAGAACATTCGACAGACACCATAAGCCTTCAATGACAGATTCAACCTTTGTATGTTTTTCGCTGCTTCGTCGTTCATGTCGAATGGTCTACCCCAACACTGTCTCTATAATGTCGAATCTTTCCTCTCTGTGTACAATAATCTTGGACTAATAAAGTTAAGGTTAGGCACATTTAACCGCAGATTTGACACAGAGTTATAGTCTGACTAAAATGCAGTTTTAGTTTTAGTTGTATTTTAGTCAACTAAAATCCCCAGTATATTTTAGTCGACTAAAATATCCAGTACATTTTAGTCGACTAAAATCTAATGGGTTTAGTTAAATTGGAATGCATTATTTAACCACTTCCTGCTCGGTCAATAGCAAATTGACGTCCAGGAAGTGGTTACGTTATCCTGACTGCACGTCATAAGATGTCCAGCAGGATAACAGCCACCGGGCGTGCATTGCAGCAATTAGTGGTGCGGTGTGTCAGTCTGATAAACCAATACACTGATCTCGGTAAAGGCGGGAGGAGGCTCTTTACCACGTGATCAGCCGTGTCCAATCTGATCACAACGTAAACAGAAAGAGCCGCTGATCGGCTTTTCCTCACTCGCGTCTGACAGACGCGAGTAGAGGAGAGCCGATTGGCTGCTCTCCTGACATGGGGGGTCTGTGCTGATAGTTTATCAGTGCAGCCCCCCTCTGATTCCTGGCCAGGACCACCAGTATGCAGCCCAGGATCACCAAGGATGGGCACCCACAGTGGCCCACCAGGTATGCCCCCTAGACCACCATGGAAATACAAATCTGTGCCAAGGCAGCTGCCAACCAGTGCCCACCCAAAATCCCTGCCAGTGCCACCAGGGATAAGCATCAGTGCCCAGCAGCGGTGCCTATCAGTGCCACCCATAAGTACCCATCATTGCAGCCTTTTATTGCCGCCTATCAATGCCCATCAGTGCTGCATATCAGTTCCCATTAGTGCCACCTCAATGGCGCTGCCTTATCAGTGCCCATCAGTGTAACAGATGTTTGGGTACAGTGTAGTATGACCGCGCAATTGTCATTTAAACAGCGACAGAGCAGAAAGTTGAAAATTGGCCTGGGCAGGAAGGGGTGTAGGTGCCTGGTATTGAAGTGGTTAAGCATTTGTTTAGAATTTGCAAATTTATTATATACTCCTGGAGTAAAAATCAAATAACATATATTATTTATGGTATTAAGGTTTTTAACATGCACTATAGACACTTTCAGCAGCTTAGTAGATGCTCCTTACATATACTTATGTTGTAGTGCAGTGTTCATTTTGATGTCATATTAAAATTTAGTTTTAGTCGTAGTCTTTTGACTAAAATGCCTTTTTAGTTTTAGTTATATTTTATTCATCTGAATTGTTTTAGTTGACAAAATTAACACTGATCACAGAGAATCATTCTCCCAGGCACAGGTTCCTGGCAGGCTAAATCGGAAAAGTGAGAGCTTTAGTACAGGTGGGCTGAGCAGGCAGATAACACAAGAGTGCAGCCCCAATCACTGCTTTCTGCTCAGCACACATGGGAGCTCTCCTCTGACAGACTGAAGATAACAAATGATAGATTGCAGAACAGGGACAACCCGTGCATTATGGGGGGCCAGGAAGCCAGAGGCTCTAATGGGCTTCAAAATAGGGTGGGCTCGGGGCGCAGAGCATTGCGCTACGAACCCACATGAATATTTGCTATCGAAACACTGATCCTTCTCCCGGGCAATCCGGAATTGGGTTTGAGAACCGTTTCCCGATTGCCCACGAGGAGTAGGGAGGAAACGGAAGCTGTGGAGAGCTGGGGAAGGTGCTGGTGATGCTCGAGAGAAGCGCTGCCCAAAAATAGATGGGATAAGTGCTTTGGACCCCACCGACCAACAGGGGGCAGGAGATGGTGGTGCCACTGTTTGCTGCTCCTCCCAAAACATTTTTACCACTGGCCACCACTGTAGCAGACTGCAGTTTTTCCTCATGTGAGTCGCGCCCTGTTGTGCCTTCCAGACTGTGCAATGCTGTGCTGTAAACCTGTACTGACCCTTGCAGTGCACGTTTACTAAAAAGAAAGTAATTTGTTTTTAAATATGCTAGGAATATACTGGGACTTTTCAAGCTCTACATACAGTTGTGCTCATAAGTTTACATACCCTGGCAGAATTTATGATTTCTTGGCCATTTTTCAGAGACTATGATTAACACAAACACTTTTCTTTCACTCATGGTTAGTGTTTGGCTGAAGCCATTTATTATCAATCAACTGTGTTTACTCTTTTTAAATCATAATGACAACAGAAGTAACCCAAATGACCCTGATCAAAAGTTTACATACCCCATTTCTTAATACCGTGTATTGCCCAGCTTTAAGTCTTTTTTGTTATTTGTGGATGAGGTTCCTTATTGTCTCAGATGGTAAAGCTGCCCATTCCTCTTGGCAAAAAGCCTCCAGTTCCTGTAAATTCTTGGGCTGTCTTGCATGAACGGCACGTTTGAGATCTCCCCAGAGTGGCTCAATGATATTGAGGTCAGGAGACAGAGAGTCAGTTCGACTTGTCCTTGTGTTTTGGTTCATTGTCGTTTAGGAATGTCCAAGTACGTCCCATGCGCAGCTTCCTGACTGATGAATACAAATGTTCCTCCAGTATTTTTTTATAACATACTGCATTCATCTTGTCATCAATTTTAACAACATTTCCTGTACCTTTTGTAGCTCACACATCCACAAAACATCAGCGATCCACCTCCGTGTTTCACAGTAGGGATGGTGTACCTTTCATCATAGGCCTTGTTGACTCCTCTCTAAATGTAGCGTTTATGGTTGTGGCCAAAAAGCGAAATTTTGGTCTCACCACTCCAAATGACTTTGTCTCCTAAGGTCTGAGGCTTGTCTCTGTGCTGTTTGGTGTATTGTGAGAGGGATACTTTGTGGCATTTACATAGTAATGGCTTTCTTCTGGCGACTCGACCATGCAGCCCATCTTTCTTCAAGTGCCTCCTTATTGTGCATCTTGAAACAGCCACACCACATGTTTTCACAGAATCTTGTATTTCACCTGAAGCTATTTGTGTTTTTTTTTTTGCATTCCGAACAATTTTCCTCGCAGTTGTGGCTAAAATTTTAATTGGTCTACCTGACCGTGGTTTGGTTTCAACATAACCCCTAATTTTCGACTTCTTGATTAGATTGGCCATTGGCTTCCGCTGCTGTCAATCAAATCCAGTGAGCCGTGGGCGGGGCCAAGTCCTGCTGTCAATGTCATTGGATTTAGGAGCTAGCCCGCACGAGTGCCCCCATGGAAACCAACCCTTCTATAATACTAACTGTCCTGATCCCAACACTAACGCTTTCTGTCATCCTCACACCAACCATATTATAATCACCTAATACTAACTGTCTTAATCCTAACACTAACCCTTTCTATGACCCTCACACCAACTATCCTTCTTAAGTCTCGTACCCACGATCAGATTTCCTGACGGGAAAAGTGTGATGGCAGGATGTTGCCCGATAATCCCAACGGTTTGTATGCTCCATCGGATATTTCGACAACAAATATGGGATAGCGTGCTTTAACATTTTAAGACAACAAATGTGTGGTATTAAGAAACAGAAATTGCCGCTCCAGGTAGGTCCTACTTGGTTGCAATTTTCCTCTCAGGAACCAAGGGTGCTGGCAATGCACATGGTAATTTAGAACAAAAGATGATTAGGACAGCCGCAATCCAATCTAACGTAGCTTTATTGTAAAAAAGTGGAAACGGCACTACAAGTCACATCAACGAAACCTAGGACAGCTGACGCGTTTCACACTAACTTAGTGTTTACTCATCTTTTGTTCTAAATTAACAAATGTTTGGTGTCAAATTATCCGATCGTGTGTACAGATGTCCGTCGGAAAAAAATCTAAAGTACAAACATGCATGCTCAGAAGACAACATTATCAGAAGTTGCCCGAAGGGTGGCGTTAAAGAGCTGAAAAAACGTGTAGTTTCGTGTTTGTTGGGAACGACAATTCTTTGCCGTTTGTATGCTATCCAAGTTCATGGCCAAGCCCTTTGGACAAAAGTCCTACGCTTTGTCCACAGAAAAAACGATTGTGTGTATGAGGCTTAATACTCATTGTAACCTAATAACACAAACCCTTCTATAGTCCCATATAGCTATTCTTATAACCCTCATATAAACCTTCCCTTCCCTGTAACCTAGCACTAACCTACCAACTAACCATCCCTGTAACAATTAACACTAATCATCTTTGTAACCTTAACACTTCATCCCTGTAACCCTCCTACTTACAATCTCGGTAACCCTAAAATTAACCATCCTTATAAGCCTCACACTAATTCCCATCACCTAATAGTGACCATCTCTGTAACCTAGTTATCACTAACTATCTCTGTCCCTAAAATCAACCCTCCTGGTCACCTAATCCTGATGCCACGTACACACGACTGTTTTTCATGACGAGAAAAATGCAATTTTTTTAACTGGACATTAAAGGGGAGTTCCAGCCAAATATAATGTTTATTAAAAGTCAGCAGCTACAAAAAGTGTAGCTGCTGGCTTTTAATAAACATTCACTTACCTTCTCCACGTTCCAGCGACGCGCCGGCCGGGGGCTCCGCTCCTCTCCCCCCCTCTCCGGCCGGCGTCTTCATTCTAACTGTGGGCACCCAGCTGTGACAGCCTTCGGCTTCACGGCCGGGCACCCACTGCACATGCGCGAGTGGCACTGCGCATGCGTGCGCGGCGCGCCGCTGATTGGACAGGCGATCGCATGGGACCTGTTATGTGTCCCATGCGATCGCCTACAGGGAGGGGCGGCTGTAGGCGATTAAGCTTAATCGCTTAACCAGCCCCTTGGCGGAAGTGGAACAGGAAGTCCCACTCCTTCTGAAGCCCCCACTCCCCCCCAAAAAAAATTACATGCCAAATGTGGCATGTATGGGGGTGAGGAGTGGATTAAGCGGAAGTTCCATTTTTAGGTGGAACTCCGCTTTAAAAACGACTGTGTGTGGGCTCCAGAGCATTTTTCTCACCAGGAAAAAAAACGAGCATGCTCAGAAGCAAGTTATGAGAAGGGAAATTTGCATAATCGGCCAAAAGGGTGTCACCAATCGAATGGAACTTGCCCTTTATAGTGCCGTCGTATGTGTTGTACTGTTGCTGCGCTTTGCTTGAGCATTTTTTTTCACGATCGTGTGTATGCAAGGCAGGCTTGACAAGAATCACGTCGAGAAAAACATCGTTTTTTCCATGACATTAAAAACAGTCTTGTGTACGCGGTATAACACTAACCATTCTTTTAACCCTGACATTAGCCTTGATTGCATACTCAATTTTCCCTCAACAGGATCCTTTATGAAAAAGACCAACCAGGATCCTAGCATTGCTGTTTCGGGGGGAGGAGGATAGACTTACTACTTGGTCTGCCCACATTCTGCTGCCATTGTTTTTTTAACAGTAAGATGCCAGAGTGTAAATGAGGCCACTGATGACCAGCCAAAACTGAAATATCAGTTTTGGGTGAGCGACAGTCCAAAAACTTGTACTATTAGAAATACAAAGGCTACAAATGCTGTTTTGCTTTTGAAAATGCTAGTTGTCTGGCTATTTTTGGCTTTAAAACATTTTTTTGCCTCACTGGCCTGCAGCAAACATGCAGCTAGTGATGTTGTTGGAAGCCTATCAATATATCATCATTCTGCAGAGATGAAGAGGTTTGGTCGAGGTTGCCAGTTTTAGCACACACATGGTGGAATCATAGACATGTGACCCAATCACAGCACTGGGAGCAGGTGAGAGTTACCTGCACACGTCAATAGCACGCCTGCTCCCCATGCGCCTCTTTGTTACGAGGAAAGAATCCCAGCACCAATTTGTACGCTGATTGCTGTAAATAGAGATAGGATTATGGCGTCCTCTGGGAAATGGCACTTATAATAAGCAGCTTTTGCTTTTACCATTGCAGACAGACACTTTCTACTATTTATCGTGTACATTCTTCATGTAAAGTTATCCTATACAGCAATGTTTCTCAACTTCCCCCAACGGCTCATGTTTTCAGGATTTCTCTCAGATGAAACGACTATGGAAATTCCCAAGGCAGTGAAACTGATCCAATCACCTGTAAAAAATAATGGAAAGCCTGAAAACATGACCCGTTGGGGTTACTTGAGGACTGGAGTTGAAACATTGCTATACAGAGACATTGGGGCTGATTTACTAAAGGAATCAAGCAAGTACATTTTGTAAAGTGAAGGTTTCCTTAGCTTAGTGAATATTGTGGAGCTGTTTTTTTTTAATCGTCCAATCATGTTCAAGCAAAAAATCCTATTTCTCTTTTGATTGGGTAATCAACGTGAACACGGCTTAACTTTATTTATTACAGTGAATGATCATACGCTTTGCAAAGTGAAGACTGCTCTTTTGGTTAATGATCCCCACTGTCTTATAAACGGGGCTTTTTCTCTGTGGGAACGGGGGGGAAGGCAAGTTCCGGCACCTTCGGCACTGAATGCATGCAATGGCAAGGGGTGCTGGGGTAAGATGGAGGGTCTACTGATGCTGGCTGCTAGGGTTTCTATTGTTGCTGGAGGGGATCTATTTTTGTGTGGTAATCTATTGTTGCTGGTGGAGCATCTTCTGATACTGGGGGGTCAATTGTTGCTGGAAGGGATTTACTGTTTAAGGAGGAGGTCTACTGTTTCTGGCTGCTGGAGAATCTATTCTCTAAAACTGCCCACAGATTCATTGAAATTCAATTAGTTCAGCCAAATTTTGATCCATCTATTGAAAGTGACAAAGGCGAATGATCTGATACTCCCCTAGGAAGACATGTAATAGAGGACAATTTGGTAAGGAATGTATCATTGCCCAGGGCCAAATTGATCCTTGATAGATGTCCTCTGCTTGGAATGGACCATGAATATGCCCTAGTGTGGGGGTTAAAAACTTGCCATAAATCACACAAACCAAAGTCGGCAGCCAAAAGCAGACGGGGTCTGAAGTTGTGAGGCCACCATGTCTATCCATGACCGTGTCCAAGATTAGGTTAAAATCACCTAAGCACAAGACATACTGTAGGCTTCTGGGTACATTGCAGCAAAGACCATCGTATAAGTAAACTCTCTTGTCCAAAAAATAAATTAAAAAAAAGACAACCTGCAAGACAAAGGCATAATGAGCTAGTAGGCATAGCTCACTAGATCATTATGAATTACTTACCTGAGATTGAAGCCCCCTGCAGCGGCCCTCGTTCACCTCCTCCATCAACACCATGATACATGAGTGACTTCCGGGTATTGCTGCTCTGGCGCTGTGGCTGGCCGGAGCAGCGATGACGTCACTCCCGCGCATGCATGCGGGAGCAGCCACTAACAGCATGATGCTGTTAGTAGCGTCATGCTCAGTGTTTACAACCACTTATAAGTTAGCAAGAGAGGGATTGTAAAGATCTATAATCACAAATGAGAGTGAATGTAAATGGGCCCGGATAAAGACATACCAATTAACAAACTGGCAAATGACCCAACATTCTTGGTCAATAGCCAAACTAGTTATATATAACTGATGGAACTGTTGGTAACTGACTTATTATATAATGAAGAATTTTCGACAGGGCATTACCCACACAATGTACCTACATATGTAAGGGCAATACAAATATTGGTTTCAGCCGTCCCCTTTGATTCATCTATGGCCATTCCCTCTAGTCATAAGTTAATCTAACGATAAACTTGATCATTGAACGGGATGTTGGAAAATTTGTATTCAATCAGTGGCTGTAGCACTGATCAGTGTCCCCACTGTCAGAATACAATAGCACAGCAGGAAGGATTCCTGTGTGGATGGGGCAATCAGTTTATTTTTTCAGTTGGCTGATCAAGAAAGACAGAAAAGATTTGAAGAAATGGAGGTGCTAATGGTAGAGCTAACCATACTCTCTTATCCAGCCCGCTCCTGTTTAGTGTGGGTTTCCCCATTCATGCTAAACAGCATAGATGGAGGAATCTCCTGCTAAATATTCTGATAGCTACCACCTGCGACTGTTGAAATACCTGAACAGTGGCTGCAGTCACTATTCAATGGCAGTTTTCAGGCCAAATTCTTTCATTTTCAGATCAAAGGGTGTTGGGCCAAGTGATGTTGACAGACCACCCACAATGAAATTATGGATTGTCTGTCACCCTGCCCAGCCCGGCATTCACTTCTCAAACACTCAGAGACATAGAACAGTCCATGTTCTTTTGTTTTATTGAGGGGATTGAACTTGGATGGAGTAAGGGAAATATGGGATGCCCAGTAGAATTGGTAAAACTTGCTTGGGACAACTACAGTATATACAGTCCAGTATATACTCTCCATCTCTCCTCCTTCACGTCGCTTCCTCTCTAATCTTCAGGACTTTCACCTCCTGCACATCGCTCAGCCAGGCCTTAGCAATTGCCTTTTGCAGGCAGGAACCACGGGTCCCTAGTGTAACAAAAATATAAAGGGCCAGATTCAGGTGGAGTTGCGCTGGAGTATTTAGATATGCGCCGCGTAACTGTCAAGATGTGCCGTTGTATCTCCACGGCCGTACCCACCAACCTAGATGCGCCAGAAAATGGGCCTTTTCCGATCGGCTTAACTTTCCGACGCCAGAGTATCGTTAGCGCATATTTTCGCTCGTCACATCCGTCGCACCTATTGAGTGCCATGCAAATATGCAAATGAGGGAGATTTCCCGATCTCGTCCGTCCGGCGCAAAGTTATTTCTACAAATAGCTGCTTTATCTTTACTCCAGACGGCCACAGGTCAGCAGGAGAGCAGCTACAGCAGCGTTACCGACGAAACTAGCAAGCTGAACAACCACACGTGCAAGGACAACACCTCTGTGTGCCAACATGCCAGGGGCAGCCGTGGTCCTAGCACTACTAATAGGTCCCCCGGTACAGAGGAGGCGGGCACGTGAGAGGATATACCGCACGCGCATGAGCCTCTTTGGCATGGGGGATGAGGAGGTGTATCGCCTCTTCAGATTTAGCCCAGATGCAATAACCACAACCCTGCAGGATGACATCACCAGCCAGACATACCGCTCACAAGCAGTGCAGCCACTGGTGAAGGTCCTGGCAACACTTAATTTCCTTTCCAGTGGATCATTCCAGTGTACAAGTGGAGTGGTGGCTGGGATGTCACAGTCCTCCATGAGCAGATGTGTGCACCAGGTTGTCCCTGCAACCCAAAGACGCATGTCCAACCAGTTCATCAGACCCACCACTGAGAAGCTGCAGCTGAAGGCAATGACAGATTTCTACAACATTGCAGGATTCCCACGCACTGTGGGGGCCATTGATTGCACACATGTGGCCCTACAGCCCCCCAGTGCCACAGAGCACATGTACCGCAATCGGAAGCATTGGCATTCCATCAACGTACAGGTGATAGCTGATGCCCAATGCCTCATATGGCACGTCCGTGCCAAAACACCCCGGATCCAGCCATGACAGCTTCATATACAATCAGAGCCCCATCCCAACGGAATTCGAACAGAACATGTATGGGGACAGCTGGCTGGTTGGTGAGTGACATGGGTGGCAGGCATGACTATCCCCTCCCATGATGCACACATCACAAGGGGCACATGCATGACTAACATCCTCCTGTCTTTTCCCTTACAGGTGACTCTGCATATGCACTGGGACCCCATCTCATGACTCCTTTCCGGAAACCCCAAACCAGAGGAGAGAGAAAATACAATGAAGCACACATCAAAACCCGTGCAGTGGTGGAGCAAACATTTGGGCTCCTGAAGTCCCGTTTCCGATGCCTGGATAAGTCTGGGGGGGCCCTATTGTATTCCCCTACCTTTGTGTGTCAGATCATCGGTGCATGTTGCATTCTGCACAACTTTGCCATGAGAAAAGGCCTGCAGATTGACATACGTGATGACCTGATCCCCCAACCAGAGAGCCCCCCCCTGCCAGAGGAGACCCATTCAGCTGATGGAAGAGCAGTCAGGAGGGTCCTCGCCGTAGGCATCTTTGGACACTAAACCAAAACATGATCACACAGACAATGCACGCATGCACACCACTGATGTCCCTAGATCACACACACCACATCCACATCGCATTGGATTAGCCCAAGTCCAACATGCAGGACTTGGGAGCAGCAACGCCAGCGTCAAGGCCCCAATGATGTCGCTGTCCATTCATACACCTTTCACACGTCATTCATTCATTGATCCGGGGTAAATCCGATTGCCTCTTGGGGGATCAGGAAGGAATTTTTTCCCCTCCGGTAGCAAGTTGGATCATCGCTCTGCTGGGGTTTTTTGCCTTCCTCTGGATCAACTGTGGGTATGGAGTTGGGTGTATGGGATGTACTGTGTTTGTTTTATTTTGTTTGTTTATTTTTATTTTTTTATGGTTGAACTGGATGGACTTGTGTCTTTTTTCAACCTGACTAACTATGTAACTATGTAACCCTGCACCTCCCCCAGACTGGTCACCACTGCAGCGCAGTTGCAGCTGACATCCTGCACTGCATTAGATATCTGAGCCACGGAGCACAGGTTGTCAGCCACTCTGTCCAGGTGCCCAACTATGTCCCCCATTTGCTGCGTCTGCCTGGCGTGATCCCTCGCCACCTGGTCCTGGACCAGATCAGACACCCCCCTGGTCTTACATAAAAAAAAAAAGAAAATTATATAACAATGTCTTTTCAACACTGTTTATCAATTCCTAATGATCTTGCATACAACCCACAGGAACACAGTACGGTTTTCTCCCACTGTTTATGAGTATGTGTCCTTTCACACAGGCCATGTCCGGTCCATTTATTGGGGTGATCTGTGCACAGATTCCCTGCTGAATCAGAGCAGAAAGGGGCAGATGTCACTTTTGTGACATTCGCGCACACACAGTTTTTTTCTGCATTTTGACAGCAGACCTTTCTGGACTCATGTTCTATCCATGGACAGCCGGATGAAAACGGATTTATGTTGGCTTACCTCAGGCTACTATTTGTCACATTTTTGTGAGGTATCTGATCTCATGCTGAAGAAACCAGCAAAGACGCAGCAGAAACGCATCCAAAGTACAAATCACTGCATTTTTATGTGTTTCTGCTGCATTTCCAATTGAAGTCTATGAAACCAAAAACACAGCCAGTTGCGGGCAAAAATGTCTCTGACCCTTCCAAAAAACTCACTGGTTTAAAACACACAGATGTGAACATGACTCATAGGAAATAGATTTAGCAAATTATAAGTATATGCAATGTATATACAATCATATTTATAGTCGATCAGCTAGTTGGCTGGTCGTTCTGATCTATGAATGGTGAGGTGGCCCAGATCTACTGTAGCTGAGATGCTCCAAGCTTGTCTTATGCAATTTCTGAGGAGTCGTCAGAGAGACACAGGGGAACAGTAACAAAGCATAGCCATCACCTGGCAACCAGGCCCAGGCAGGAAACTCCACAATGATTTCAGCCTTTCACCTGGGTCTTTGGTATACCTGCAGCCCCACCTTCAGCACTCCAGTCTTGTCTTCACTCTGCCTGGTGCTCAGTGCCTGGACTCAGCAGGGTATGACCAATCTACATGTCCGTGCCTGCTTCTACAATGACCATCACCTGGTATCCTGACCACCTATATTTGCTGCATGGTTCTCCTCAGTGACACTCCTCCGCCGGGTTTCTTACCATACCTGGCTGATATACAGCTCCTCGCTTTGCATGCATCTGTTGCATTCTACTTGCATCACTTCTGGATTTCGCTTGGCTTCATAACATATATACTGGAAGGGATTCATTGCAGGTGAACTCAATGAATTTCTCTTTTTTATATATATATATATATATATATATATATATATATTAAAAATATATATTTACTGTATCATTAATAGTAGAAAGGATCGCCTACAATGATATGGCGGAATTGAAAGACCACTGTTGGAAAAAATATTTTATTCTAATTACCGTTTTTGTATATTATAGTTTTCTGGGTATGTATTCATTTTCAATTTACATGTCTTTATAGTTGGAAAACCAGTTGGAAGAGACAAACCATATAACACTGGACTGGTGGCTTATAGCACTTACCTTTTATCTGTATGGTTTTTCCAAAAGAAACAAACTTGCTATAATTGCAAAATATTAGCTAGCGTTAGGGTTTCATTGGTTTGTCACTTACCATTTAAAACTACATGTTCATCTAAAGCCCCATACACACGGTCAGACTTTTGGGCAACCAACTTAAAAATCTGCAACTTTTCAAATTTGTCTGACCGTGTGTACGCTCCATCAGACCAACTTTTTCAGGTTTCATCCAACAAAAAGTTGGGTCTGCGAACGGACCAACTTTTCGGCAACAAAAGTCTGATGGTGCTTTGTGTGACCGTGTGTACAGCAATCCAACCAACTTTTGTACAAAGTGCAAATACGCATGCTCAGAACCAATGTTAAAATCAACCAACAATAGCAGAAGTTAACCAAAGGGTGGCGGTAAAGAGCAGAAAAGAGGAGAAAAACCACGTGACAATGGGAAAGTTTTAGAAAAGTTTGCAGAAAAGTCTGACTGTGTGTATGCTATGGGTGTGACCGGACAAATCAATTAGGACAAAAATCCAAGGAAAATTTTGTTGGATGTCCTACCGTGTGTATGGGCCTTAAGACTATCCTGTCTACAAGGTGACAACATTGCTGCACGATTTCACTGCAGAACAAGCAGCGTTGTCACCCTGTTACAGGAAGTGGAAGAATAACAGATCAATTGGCAGGATCAACAGGTGATATAAAGATGTTATTGCTACTGACAGACTGCAGCATATACAATATACATATATTTGTTTTTTTAAATTACCATGCACTTTGGGCAAAATTTACTTAGGCCTGGTTAACACCTATGCAGGTTGCAGTTTGCATATTGCAGGTGCATTTAGCATTTTTCAATACACGTTTTTGATCCATTGAAGTCTATGGAATCAAAAACAAGAAAAATAATTCCTGGTCCTTTCCATAAAATGCACAGCTCTGAACTACATTCATACGAAACCATGTTAATAGTGTGTTTATGCAAAACTTAAAATGCGCAAAAAAAAATGCATAAGGGCCAATTCACACCAGATGCAGTTCCATTCAGTTTCGTGTGCATTTTTTCTGCACAAAATGCATGCACAGTGTTTTCCATGTATTCCAATGGCTCTAGTTGGCTCCATGCAGTTTGTGGTGCAGAAACTGACTGCATGGTGTACACTAGAGCCATTGGAATACATAGAAAACACTGTGCATGCATTTTGTGCAGAAAAAATGCACACGAAACTGCATTTGGTGTGAACTGGCCCTAATGCATTTTTAGTGCATTTTCAGGTTTGCAGAAACACACTTTGTGTGAACTGGCCCTTAGTGTTAACCAGGCCTTTAACTGCATCACACAAAATCTGGTGCAATCAGCTTCCAGGTTTTAGCGCTGTTCACATTGATGCTACTTTGAAATCGCGCTACTTCATAGCTCAGCGCGATTTCAGGTGCTACTTGATAGACATCTGTGTGGTTTCATACACAGATTTCCATTGAAGTCGCACCTGAAATCGTCAAAAGTAGTGCAGGAACTACTTTTTAAAATCAGTGCGGCGCCGCAAAATCAATGTCGCACCGATTGGAACAGTGCCATTGCCGCCAATAGGCTGCGACTTGTCATGCGATTTGATCTCTCAAATGCATGACAAATCGCTCCAATGTGAACCTAGGCTTATTGTCAAAGCCTAATTGAACAAGCTGAAGTTAGAAGCTGATTGATTATTATGCACAGCTGCACCAGATTCTGTGTGCACCAGTTTTAGTAAATCTATCCCTATGTGACCCTTTACTTTAATTGCTTCTCTACATCTTCCAGCTGCTGCCAAAAGGCAGTGAAAAAATGTATATATGGATGAGGGATATTTAGCACTTTAACCACTTAAGGACTGCCTAACGCCGATATACCTCGGCAGAATGGCACGGCTGGGCACAAGCACGTATCTGTACATCCTCTTTAAATGCCCAGCCGTGGGTCGCGCACCCGCCCCTTTTGCGACTCGGTCCAAAGCTCCGCGGCCGCAGGACCCGTGGACGTGATCGTCGCCGGTGTCCCACGATCGGTCACAGGAGCTGAAGAACGGGGAGAAGTGTATGTAAACACAGCTTCCCCGTTCTTCACAGTGGCAGTGTCACTGATCGTCTGTTCCCTGTTATAGGGAAAGACGATCAATGATGTCACAAGTCCAGCCCCGCCCCCCTACAGTTAAAAACACATATGAGGTCACACTTAACCCCTACAGCGCCCCCTAGTGGTTAACACCTAAACAGCAATTGGCATTTTCACAGTAATCAATGTATTTTTTTAAAAAAATGCCATAAAACGGTCCCCTATTTTGTAAATGCTATAAATTTTGCGCAAACCAATCGTTAACGCTTATTGCAATTTTTTTCCAAAAATGGGTAGAAGAATACGCATCGGCCTAAACTGAGGGGGAAAAAAAAGTTTTTTTATATATTTTTGGGGGGGTATTTATTATAGCAAAATTGTCGCTCTATTTTTGTTTATAGCGCTAAAAATAAAAACCACAGAGGTGATCAAATACCACTAAAAGAAAGCTCTATTTGTGGGGAAAAAAGGACACCAATTTTGTTTGGGAGCCACGTCGCACGACCGCGCAATTGTCTGTTAAAGCAACACAGTGCCGAATTCCAAAAAGGGGCAAGGTCCTTTTAGCTGCATCGGATCTTAAGTGGTTAATAAAACAGATGAAAAATCAGTTGATGGTTTACATCTATGAAGGGACTAATAACTCAAAGATTGTCAATCACTGGAGGTTGACAAATGCTGGTCTGGACTCAGGCAATGGCATACAACAGAACTTCAGAAATAGAAAGGAAGTCTTTCAACAGGGACACTTTTTACAGTTATCTGGGGATTTTCCTAACTTTGGCGAGATTACTTTGTACTTCCTATTGTGTCTACAGGACAGGAAGTGAAGGCAGATCTCCTTATTGGGGCATAGAGGGTAAATTAAAATAAAAAAAATGACAGAGGTTTTTACCATTCCCTACTCTATCTGAAAGAACAAAAAGGTTTTGGCTGTATATATACTTGGTGTAACTGTCTGTGGTGCTGATAAATGTTCTATTTCATATTCTGCTTCAATTATTAAAGCAGAACCTCACTCAAAAGGGGAATTTCTGTTCTTCGACCTCATCCCACCCCCTCCTCCAACTGTTGACACTTTTGTGGGGGGAGCGGGTACCTAGACAGTTCTCCTCCCCCGCCTCTTTCCTGCCTGACAATTCACAGGTCCCAGAAAGCTACAGGACCACCCACAGGGTGCAGCAGGGCTCACGCATGCACATTGCGCAGGTGGCTGTAAAGCTGCAAGGAGTCACAGTGGACTGCCCACAGCTAACATGTCGGCCCGGGGACCAAAGACAGGTGAAAAAAAAGGGCTCAGGGGAGGATGCCTGGGCAGGTGAGTGTCTGTTTATGGAAAGTCAGTACCTACAGTTTTTGTAGCTGCTACCTTTTAATTTTACAAAGAAAATGACTCTTTAAGTGGACATACACACTACAAACTGATTTTATAATTTATGTACAGTGTCCTTTAGATTTATCATATACACCGATCAGCCATAACTTTATGACCATCCACCTAATCTTGAGTAGGTCCCCCTTTGCTGCTAAAACAGTCCTGACCCATCAAGGCATGGCCACCACTAGACCTCTGAAGGTATGTTGTGATATCTGACCCCTTTCACACTGAGACGTTGCAAAAACGTGATAAAAAAACACCTACCACTAAAAAACAGCGCTGACGCAACCCCACCCCCTTACATCACATCCATAAATCACAATATCCTAGTTCTCTAAACCCAGTCCTGGTAATCCCAGTCCCGGTAGTCCAAAACCCCTAATCCCTGTCCCTATAGTCCCAAAACCCTAATCTCAGTCCCCATAGTCCCAACCTCCTAACCATAATCCCACTCCTCATAGTCCCAAACTCCTAACCCTAATCATAGTCCCAACTTCCTAACCCTAATCCCAGTCCCCATAGTCCCAAACCACTAACTCTAACCCTCCGTGGTCCAGTTCAGATGCTCATGTGCCCATTGTAGGTGCTTTGGGCTGTGGACATTGGTCAGTACAGGTCCTTTGATCAGCCTGTGACTATGCAGCTCCATACACAACAAACTGCAATGCCCATTTTTTTTTCTGCTTTCAACACATCAACTTCAGGAACAACAAGTTTAACTGCTGCTAAACATCTCCCACTGACTTTCAGATGGCATTGTAATGTAAGGTGACTAGATTTTTAAAATGAAATCCGGAGACATATTCTTTTTACAAGTAATGGCGACAATCGGCCACTCTCTGCCCGTCGCCGCCCCCGCCTGTCAAGTCTTACGCTCCAGGCCCCAGCTACTACTAGGTGGGGAGCGGAGGAAGATCACTCCACTAGGGAAGGCAAGGAGATAGGCAGGCAAGCAACTGATCATCAGAAAGGGCACAAATAATGGAAAAAAATAGACCTAAGCTAGTAGGAGCGGCAGAGCGGGGGGGTGCAATTCATATTTTTTTTTATTAATTTTGCACTGACTGTCTTTGAAATTGCCCTAGCCCCTGTTCAAATCCAATCTGGGGACAAAACCAGGGACAGACTGTCCCCGGAAACCGGGGATGTTCTGTCAACCTATTGTAAGGAGATAATCATTGACATTCACCTAACCTGTCAGTAGTCCTAAACATATGGCTGATCAGTGTATATCTGTCACCTAAGGGGTTGTCTAAATAATCTATTTGGTTTATATTTAACTAGGCATTCCATAGTCATTGTTGGATCAAAAAGAGATTGTACAATCACATATTACCATGTACGATCAGCCCTATACTGATGATATGGGTAACTGTAAATTGTCTATCATTGTGCTGCCATATTAGATAAAATCTGTAGTTCCAACTTCTTAATTTTATACCGTTTGTTTCAGGTCATTAGATGGCATTAAGTCTGACAGATCAAGACAAGCGCCCCTTGATTCTGGAGTGATCATGTTGTCCCTGATTTCTGGAAATGGAGATTAACAAGACCAGATCACAGATAGGAAGCAGAGTGTCTGTAAGTACAACGTTCAGATCGATGAAGTAGTCTGTGTTTCTGCATTAGATCTGCATCCTGGCCTCCTTGGGAATTTATTTGCAGCTATTTAGAAAATGCAACAAGCAAGCACTCTTAGAACCTTCCTCATAATTCATAATCCATTTCTGTAGGAAGTTACCGAATGTCCACATCAGAGTACATCGTGATTCGTGGGCCCAGCCAGGGCCGCTGATAAGGCAGTACAGCCAGCCCTCCAGTCTGGGCCCGAGCACCATCAGTTAAAAAGCAGGGCACCTGCTAAGCAAGAGATCCAGCTGTACTGTCTTATTGCAGACATTGATCCTCTTCTGCCTCCCCCTGTGGCACCGCCCGCTTCCCTTCTTTCCTCCTCCAGCTGCACTGCAGGGGGTTTGGTTCTAGCACATCATGTGCCCCTTACATGTGCTGTCCGGGCCCCCCTGTGTGCCTCCTCTTCTCGCAGTGCTGTCCGCTTCCCTCCTTACCTGCCGGACACTTCCTTTCCTTAATGAACACATTGAGCGATCAGTGTCCATTCATGACTAAAGCATAGTAAACTGCATTTACCGTGCTTCGTATTTATTCATCTGTGCAGCTGAGGCTACAGAGAAAGGGACTCGGATCTATGTCCTCAGTCACTTTCAGCCAGTGGGAGGAGGCCCTGTCAGGTAATCTGTACGGGGCCCTGAGATTTCTAATGCCTTGTACACACGATCGGAATTTCCGATGGAAAAAGTTAGGCAGAATTTTTTCATCGGATATTCCGACCGTGTGTGGGCCCCATCTGACTTTTTTCTGTCTGTGTTTAAAAATAGAACAAGTTTTTTTGGGTTTTTTTCGATTGTCTGTGTGGAACTCCGACAGAGAAAAAAAACACGAATGCTCACAATTAAGTTGACACATGTTCGGAAGCATTGAACTTAATTTTTTTTGGCTCGTCGTAGTGTTTTACGTCACCATGTTTTGGACAGTGGGAATTTGGTCTGACAGTGTGTGTGCAAGACAGCTTGCACGAATATCTGACAGAAAATTCCATTGGATTTTATCCCATCGGAAATTCCAATCGTGTGTACAGGACATTACAGAAGCCCTGGGCCCAACGTTGATATTTTAGAAATTGATGGATGGATGTGGATGGGATTAGTCACCCCCTTACTTCCCTCTGGGAATCTAGGAGCCAGGTCACCCTACCAGGCCTGCTTTTATAATATTAGTACTCATGGGTCAGTGCCTACGGGAGTAGGGTAAGAAGGAGCAGCACAAAGCTTCAACATTTACTAATTGTGAAAACCTTTTCCTTATTTTCTTTCTTTTTTTTTTTTTCCCCACCTCCTCTGGATATTTGTAGATACATTTAGCAACAGACAGTGGCGGTCCGTCCATAGAGGGCGCTGGAGCGCCGCCCCCTCTGGCTCTCGAACCGCCACTGAGATAACATACATTCATGCATTGCATGATTGTATGTTATTGTTGCCAGCTGCCACTGGTCTGTTAAGGTGACTGGAAATCGAGCACCAACCACCTGAATAACGGCAGCTGGTTGGCTGTCCGGAAATGCCTATCAGAGCCAGCAGCTCTGATAGGCTTTCCTATGATTGGCTGAAGCGTCATCGAGGTCGGGAGAAGACATTGAGAGACGTGGAAGGAGAAAGGCAAGTGCATTTTTTTTTTACAGGGCACAGAGACGACAAAGGGCACAGAGACGACAAAGGGCACAGTGGCATCAATGGACACAGTGGCAACAATTATAGGGCACAGTGACATCAATGGGCACAGTGGCGACAATTAAAGGGCACAGAGGTGACAATTGGCACAGTGATGACAATTGAGGGGCATAGTGGCTGCGTTTGATGGCATGGCACAGTGGTGACAATTGATGGCACAGTGGCTGCATTTGATGGCATGGCACAGTGACTGCGTTTTGATGGCATTGCACCGTGGTGCGAATTGATGGCACAGTGGCTGCGTTTGATGGTTGGGCATAGTGACTGCATTTCATGGCATGGCACAGTGATGACAATTGATGGCACAGTGGCTGCGTTTAATGGCACAGTGACTGCATTTGATGGCATGGCACAGTGGTGCGAATTGATGGCACAGTGGCTGTGTTTGATGGCATAGTGACTGCATTTGGTGGAATGGCACAGTGGTGACAATTGATGGCACAGTGGCTGCGTTTGATGGCATGGCACAGTGGTGACAATTCATACCACAGTGGCTGCGTTTGATGCCATGGCACAGTGGTGCGAATTGATGGCACAGTGGCCACGTTTGATGGCATGGCACAGTGACTGCATTTGATGGCATGGCTCCCCAACGCAGGTCACCACAGCAGCGCAGTTCCCACTGACATCCTGCAGGCTGTCACAGATGGAGCTGCTCTGCTCAGCCTGCTGAGTGATGCACCGCTCCTCAGCCAATGTGCATGCAGCCTGGTTCTGGACGAGGAGGCCAGGCTGTCTGCCACACGGCGTAGGTCACCAGCTATAGCACCCATATGGCGTGTCTGCCGGGCCTGCTCCCTCTGCAGCCCTTCTTGGAGGGCTCCGGGTACACCCCTGGTCTTCCGTAAAGCCTTCCTGGGGGAAGGAGAGTCTTGTGCCCGTCCAGGCGGGGTAGACTTGGAGGGGGTAGTCCTGGAGGGGGTTCCCCTGAAGGGGGTAGCCCTAATGAGCGGGGAGGTGTCTGAGGGTCCAGGGATGGAGGAAGCATCCTCATAATAAACACATTCCTCCCGGAGGAGATCCACTGGCTCCTCCACAACAATCTCCAAAGGAGAGGTGTGGGCACTCCCCTCCACCAATACTACCTGGCTTCACAGGGGGTCAAGCTGAGGCACAGGATGTTCCGGGGATGGCATGGGTCGGACACCAGCATCAGACGGCCCAGCTCCCTCCAGCACATCTGTGGATGACACAAAACATTCACATGTTGGTGGACCCACACAGTTGTCACATGTTCCCCTCCACCCCCTCACATGCTACACACCAAATGGAGAATAAAACACACTTACCTGTCCCCAAGTCCTGCTCACCGGAGTCAAATCCCTCCCTGCTTTTCACCTGCACCTGTGCCAGACACCTGGCGACAACCTCCTCCTCATCGGTCAACCGCACATCAGAAGCTGGCCCTCCTCCCATGTCCCTGGCGTGCCTCCTCATACTGGCCAGCTTATCCCTGACCCGCCATCTCATATCGTTAATTTACTTTGTTATATCTTCAGGGGTCCAAGTCTCATGCCCAATGGCATTCACATCCAGGGTGATCTGCTCCAGGATCTCCCTCTTACGTACCCTGCTGGTCCTGGCACTGTGGGCACCATGGAGGTAAACATCAAATTTGGCACTTGCCGCTAAAATAATAGCCCTCTCCTCATTAGAGAAGTTTCTCTTCCTCCTCTCCTTGCCCACATTTGCAGCTGCCATCGCTCAGCAAAAGTACTTTGCTTCGGGGGGGGGGAACAAACGGATGTACTTTTGCACCGGACAGGTGTATGGCTGGGCGTATTTATGCGCTCGGCGTAAGCTGGTGGGCTGGCGTATCTCAGGAAGTTGCGCCTTTAGTGATACGCCGGGCGTAAAGCATTGCACTACGCTCGGACTATCATTTGCATAAGGTCACACCCACTTACACTGGCTTACGCCAACGAAATTACATTACACCGGCGCAACGTTAGGAGCATTTGATTTCTGAATTCCATACTTGCCTCTCTGCGTTGCGTCGGCATAGCGGAAAAGAGATACGCTACGGCGGCATATATATATATGTGCCGAGGTATGTAAATCCGGGCCATTCATCCTACTTTCATCCTACTTTGCTCTGCAGCATCGATCCTACATTTGTCCTACATCCATCCAACTTTCATGAACAGGATACTACTTTGTTCCTCCTTTGTGACAGTCTGTCTTGTCCTTAGACCAATTAAAACAATCCCAGAGTGAGATACATTCCTTTTACTGCTGTTGCAATCACCATGTCGGATGTCAAATGTCGGAATGGTTAGGACAAGGATCCTACTTTGGTCCGACTTCAATGATATTCGATGGGCTGAAGTAGGATCAATGTCGGGGCAAAGTAGTACAGGGAGCGTTTTCAAAGTCGGACTGACTTGTGTCGGACCAGTTAAGGCGGCTCCCATAGGGAAACATTGATTTTCACACAACATGCGACATAAGCTCCCAATATCAGAGCGTTTGTCGGACCAGTGTGAACCAGGCCTCAGTCCTTAAAGGGGTTGTAAAGGTTTGTTTTTTATTTTCTAAATGGGTTCCTTTAAGCTAGTGCATTGCTGGTTCACTTACCTTTTCCTTCGATTTCCCTTCCAAATGTTTTTTTTCTTTTTCTTTGTCTGAATTTCTCATTTCCTGTTCCTCCTCAGTAAGCTGTTCTAAATTACTTTCCACTGCTCGGATGATGGTGGAAAGCTTACTGAGAAGAAACAGGAAGTGAGAAATTCAAACAAAGAAAAAAACATTTAGAAGGGAAAACGAAGGAAAAGGTAAGTGAACCAACAATGCACTAGCTTAAAGGAACCAATTTAGAAAATAAAAGACAAACCTATACAACCCCCTTTATAGCATTCCTACTTTTCATCCGTGTTCTTTGTTTCATTAATTTTATCTACATTATAAAGTAGTATGGAGTGCAGCTTAGTAAAGTTGGCTCTTTTTAAATTTAGTGGACTTATACCTGTGTCTCCCTTTTTGTATAATTTATGGCAAACATAATTACTCTGTATTCAATATTTCCTAAGTTATGCCTTGTTTCCACATCTGCAATCGGCTCAGTGTTGTTTGTAATTAGTAGGACCAGCAGAGCATTATTTCTAATTGGGGCTTCCACCATTTGACTCATGAAATTGTCCTCCATCACTTTCAAAGAAACTATAAGCAGCTCCATCTACTCTTGACATGCAGGCACATCCCTCCCTCTCTTTTACCGATCATGTCTCTCTCATATAGGGTGTACCCCTGGACAGTCACATGCCAGTCACATGCCAGTCACATGCCAGTCACTTAAAGCGGATGGTTCAGCAAATCAAAATATTAAAAGCCAGCAGCAACAAATACTGCAGCTGCTGACTTTTAATATTAGGACACTTACCTGTCCTGGAGTCCAGCGGCGTCCGCAGCAGAGGATGAGCGATCGCTTGTCACCCTGCTGCTCCCCCCCCCCTCCATCCACGGTGAGGGAACCAGGAAGTGAAGCGCTGCGGCTTCACTGCCCGGTTCCCTACGGCGCAAGCGCGAGTCGCGCTGCGCCCGCCGATTGGCTCCCGCTGTGTGCTGGAAGCCGAGAGTCCCCAGCACACAACAGGGGGGCGACGGGATGTCGCCAAAAAACCTGACTTTTGCCCGAGACTGCGGGCCGGAAGTGGTTGCAGATACCCTGAAAGGTGTCAATTGTGACACCGGAGGGGGGGAGGGTTCCGATCAGCGGATCTTCACTTTAGGGTGGAGATGCGCTTTAAGCTCCCAAACCAGGTTTCCGATATTCCCACAAAATCCCCCTCATGTAGCAGAAGTTCTAGTTCTACCATTTTAATAACAAGACTTCTAGCATATACATCATATACAGACTTTTATGCAGGTTGTATCAAATTATAGGTGTGGTTAGATAACAGCAGTGGTTATGTACACACGTTTAACATGTAGTGTTAAGGCCTCATTCACACAGATGGCACTCTCTACCACTCCACCACTCAAAAGAGATTTGCGGTGTATCACTTTTCAGAGGGCAAGAGAGCAGCAGCTACCAGGCATGCAGGAAGCAATACTTTTGCTACCTGAATGCCCATTTTTTTTTTATAAGAACTGTTATCGTCTGTTGAAACCTTGCACTACAACCATGAGTGCAGTTGCATATGCAGCTACACTTTGTCTGTCTGTGTCCACTGTGCCCCATGGAGCCTTTCGATTGTGCCCTCAGTAGCCAAATCCACACCATCTTCCACCAGAAACAATGTACTTGTTGAATCTGTATCTAAACTTAAAAAAAAAAAAAAAAAAAAAATGGTAAGGAAACACTACTGAACAAAATGTATTGATAGCTGGCTGTTTTTTTTCAAGAAACTTTTTTTTCAATTTTTTTAGATATTCATTTATAATTTAGCACCCTCCTAATTATGTTAGTAGTAAGAAGCTAGGCAGATTGAGTTATTTTTGACTCCTCTGTAGTCGGTAAAGCAGTTGTTGATTGCTTTTGGCTGTTCTGGGTCTCGTAGACTGCAGGTTTGATTTGCTCTCCTGTTTTCCACAGGCTTCTGGAACATAGAGGATGGAACAAGTCAGGTCTCGAGCTGAATATTTATGTGTTCCATCTAATCCCTGCTGAGTTGTGCCTATAAGGTGGCTGGAGAGACATATATAAATAGTCTTTAGAACAGTTCCTTCTTCCTCTCCGATTTGGAGGGAATTCACTCATCTGGGAAGGGGAGGGGTAGTGGCTACCCTCATTCACAGTAGCTATCCTGACAGAGCTGGGGGGGGGGGGGGCTATTCCTTAGGATCCCTTTTTTAAGCTAGTCAAGGGATTCCTCACTTGGGAGCCTGGTCTGGAGGACTCACTGAATAGTATCCAGTGGACACTGGAAGATGGCATCTGGTGCTCTTCTTACTAGTAACTGTGTGCTGCATTCCTCTGGGTAGACGAGCCTACAAAATTCATGCCTGGGATAGTTTCTAGACATGCGCATTGCCAAAAAATGTGTTGTTTTTGTTTTATTCGTAAACTCTGGAAATTCTAAAATTCTAAATTCAGAAATTCGAAAATACAATTTTTGAAATTTTAGATTTTTCGAAATTTTCAATTTTCACATTTTCAAATTTCTGAATTTCCGAAATTCCAATTTTTTTTGAAAATTCGTAATTCGGAAAAATGGTTTTTCGAATTTACAAATTTTTCAAAATTCGTAAATTTGGAAATTCGAAAATTCAGAAATTTTGAAAAATTCAGAAATTGAATAATTCAGAAATTGAAAAATGGGCAAATTCAGAAATTTCGAAAGTAACTAACTTGTCAAACTTAGTTAAAGGAATTCAGAACTAAACGAATTGCACAAAAATGTCTAAATTAGTTTCCAAATAAGGGACTAGAATCTTCATAAAGACTACACATGAAGACAAAGTAAAGTGTCTTCATACCAACAAATGGGAAATCTGGAGTATCCCATAACTCTCTTCCAACCATCCCAAATAAAAAAATAAAATAAAAAACAATAATCAAGCTCTACACCAGGGGTGCCCAACCATTTGAAGAGCGAGGGCCACTTAAGCAACTTGGTAACCAGTCATGGGCCACAATGAGTGGAGTGGGCAGATGACAAGTCACGGCTACTCTATGAGCCCTCCGATCATCCCAGATGGAAGGGGACGAATTCCCTTTTGTTTTTCGGATTGGAGGTAGGCGGGCGTAAACGGACATCTGTCGCTCTGTAGAGGTGAATTGAGGGTCCCATTTGGTCGGGCTGATCGTGTGAAAAGGTCCTAAGACTGCTTTCACACTGATGTGCTGCGGTTTACCCACAACACGGGTGCAGTGTAGGGCACCTGTGTCTATCCTGCGGGTTAGCTTAACTTTGCCATAGACTCCATCTGTGGCAAAAGCCGGTGCTGTAGAGAAAGCTTTGGCTTTTGGGGCTCTGCTCTGCAGCCGCTTTCTTCCTCTACCACCACCATTCACAACACAGATACTGCAGTATGGCGGGTCAGCAACCTGCAATCTGTGCTTGCCAACCCACCATTCTAGAGCAGGAGGTCGAGGGCCACATCAGAGGGCTTCGCGGGCCACGTGTGGCCCCCGGGCCACTGGTTGGCCACCCCTGCTCTAGACTGATTATTAAGCTGGAATAAATGAAATGTTGATGTGTACCTATCTGCCTCTGCACCGATCCTAGGGAATATCCAGTTGAGTTACAGTGGCTATTTCTAGTTGCGCTACAATATTTACATAACTACCAGGTTTTTATTGGACTGTTTGGTCATTTTGTTATTTATATAGCTATAGGAACTTCTACTACACACATGATTTGTTATATGAACTTTTGTACTAATGTTGATTTCTCTTTTTAGCACTAGAGTTTTTGCACTATACTTTGGCATTGTTTATATGTATATATTTTGTTTACACTGAATACTAGTGCTGTACTGTACTGGATGAGGGGTGTTTTTATTTAGCATCTTCACATATTTCTATACACATATTTCTATATACAGTGTATGTTGGTTCTAAGGGCTCATGCACACAGGGCGTTTTTAAAAACACCAGCGTTAAAGCAGCGCTAAAAATGCCAGTTTTTTTCTTTTTTTTTTTTCTTAATAATGTAAAAAACGTCAAACGCGGCTTGACGCGCTTATCCGTTTTTACTGCTCCTGGAAGCACATGCTTATGCCTCATATCGCCTCTGACTGTTTGTGTGCATGGACACATAGGATAGCATGGAGGGGCTTTTAAATGTCAATCGCCCCTAACGGCAGCGGAAAAAAAAGTGTTTTAAGTTTCAGGTGCCGTACACACGGCAGAGAACCTCGACAGGCAGAACACATCGTTCCGCCCGTCGAGGTTCTCTCCCGGCCGTCGGATTCGGCGACCCGCCCGTCGGGAATGGCAACCAGCCATTCTTCCAGGCAGGCCGTCGAGGAAATAGAGAGCGTGCTCTCTATTTCGGCTCGACGGGCTTCCCGACGGGAAGCTCGCTGAGACCGTACACACGGCCGAGGTCCTCGCTGGAATGTGCATTCCAGCGAGGTTCTCGCTGATTTTCAGCGAGAACCTCGGCCGTGTGTACGGCGGCTCACAGTATTTATTTTCTATCAATAATTGCTATTTCACCGTATCATGGATATCAAAAATGTATCACAGGCAGAATCGCAAGAATTCCACTTATTCCACATAATCCACCTAGGTGTGGATGGAGCCCTACCCATGGTGGAGTGAGAAACTTTGTATTATACAGAAGATAGTTTAGAAGGCTGTTTGTTTTTGTATCTGTACAGCCACTAAGTCCCCATAGAGTAACATAGGCTGCCTACAAGCAGCTCCAGGTGGCTTCAGCCACATAAACAAACAGCCCATTTGTGCTGTACAAGCCACAACACCCATGTGAACAATGAAGCTTCAACTGACTGTTTTGACTTTTGCATGTTGTGATGAGATTTCATGCGTTTACATGGGCTGTGCTGAAAAAAGTAGGGTCTGTTTAACTTTTTTTTTTTTCAGCACAGGGAAGGGCACATCAGGTGTGAACTGCTCTTATTGAAATACATTGATTTTACAATGTATATAAGTTGGCATGTATTGATCGTGGCATTTCAGGGCATCTGATCTAAATGGAGCCTTAGGGCCCATTCACACCATTGTGGTGTATTGGGGTAGTCCTAAAAAAAAAGTGCATGTACCATTTCTGGCAACACAATGAATGTTGTGCTGTGACATACATCTGTTAGTAAGGTGTGTTGTGGTGCCATTCAAAATACATTTTGCCACACGTTACTGCATCACAATAGTGTAAATGGGCCATGAAAAACAAAACTGGCGGGCAGTGGCAGCCGCTCATACGAGGCACAGCCCTCCTAATCATGCCGGATGCATGAATTTTAATGGTTTTTCTTTTTTGGAAGCACATGATTAGAGCCTGAGGCTCTTATTGGCTTCAAAAAGGGTGGGCTCGGGGTGCAGAGGACTGTCTCCTGAGCCCACCCAGTTGTGTTTATCTTCCCGTTTCTCCTCGCAACCAATTAGGAAGCGGGTCCTGAGACCCAATTGGCCGCAACTGCTAAGCCCTGATTGCCAGGGAGGAGAAGCGAGTGCTGGGACTTATTGGAGACGCGGGGGGGGGGGGAGTCGCCAAAGTGCGTGGTGGAGGGCCTGGCGAGTAAAGTGGTGATTGAGCGATGGGGTTGTGGGTGGCTGGCTGGGGGGCTAGCAGGCTGAGTGGGTGTTGCAGGCCGCCCCCTCCAATAAAATTAAACACCAACCGCCACTGCAAAACGAACGCAAGGCATGTCCCATGCACATTTTCTGCACCACACCTGAATACACTGCCCTTACAAGATGTGTGTGGGTGAAAATTACATTTTAATGGCACCCAAAACGCATATCTCAAACGCTGTGCATGCAGCCACCAAATTGCATGGTACCACAGCACCACACGGTATGGTGTGGTGCAAGTAGTGCTTGCACTAGTTTTTGCACATCCAATGCTTTTTGCAACTCATTCAACTGAATGGGCTGCCAAAAACGTACCACATGGGAATGCACAGAAAGGCGTTCTAGTGTGATCCGGCTCTAACTCCAGATGTTTTTTTCTTTTTAGTTGTAGACAAGGCATAGAAAGCTTAAATCTTTCTGTACAAACAAATGTCAAGCAGCCCAACCTATAACTAACGCAAGAAGTACATGGAAGGGCGACGCACATCAAAAAACGAACAAATATTCCCAGGTCACTTACCAGCTAACCTGCAATAAAACCAAATTGACCCTAACAATTTATGTTAAAAACAAGGGTCATGCACATTTGCAAAAACGTGTAAGGCTCCATGTACATGGGACACTTTTACAACTGCTTCTAAATGATTAAACTTGGCAGATAGTAACCTACGTTTAAAACGTCAGTTTTGCCGCGTTTAGAAGCGTTTGCATTTAGAAGCGTTTCAATAATAAAAAAAATGGTTAAAAACGCCTATAAACGAAACGCTGCTAAACGCGCGTTACCACGTTTAGTTGCACTTGGAATTCTTTGCTTTGAAAGAAACGCTGTTAAACGCAGCTGCCTAAAAGCGGCAATAAACGAGACTGTGTACATGGTCACATAGGATAACATTGAATGATTTTTCCCTGCGCTCTGTGTACATTGTGGCCTTAGCCACAGTGGCCACTTCAGAGCACCCCAGACGTACTGCGGTCCTAACTATAATTTTGAGTCTCCCAAATTGGAGCACATATAGATCTTTCCCCAGGCTTTTGTTCTGTGGCCCCTATAGAGGAAGACACCCCCCCGCTTGTGCCAGCACACGAGACACAGAGCACCGAATGTCACAAGTTATTTCTGATCTGAAGGGCTGGACGCTAATTTCCCTTTGCTACGCTCCATGAGGCTTATGATTTGCAATACAACTCCTCTTTCAGAAAAAAAAAAGGAGTCTACTTCTGTCTTTTCATGTCAGCTGGCTCCCTCTAATCAATGTGTGCTGACATTTCCACCCTCACTTTAAATTGTCAGCGGGCTAGTGTGCGTGCGCGTGTGTCATCCCCTGTACTGCAGTGATTTTAATGGAACAGTCTATTCTACAAGCCAGGGTGGGGAGTTCGCTGGAGATAAATGCAGAGCTACAGGAGCAGGTGTCTCAGTGAGCATGCAGAACCCTGAGCCGCTTTTATACAGGGATTATTTTTTATGATTGTAGAGAAGGGTGCAGCGCACAGACCCTCGGCTCAGTGTCCCCTGTCACTGGTGTGTGGACGAGGCCTGGCAGTTATACTGTCCAGTTACTGTATTAGAATGTGCAGAGCAGGAGGGAAGGGAGGGTCAGGGGACAGAGAGAAGGACTGGGAGTAGAAGGGAGACCATGTAGTTTGAATGCTGTTTGTGGCAAGCAAAAGGCATAGAGGGAATTCAATCTTAAAGCGTGCATGGAGGTGTAGAAAGGGGCACGAGTTTGTGACAGTTGGAAGAAGTGGATGCAGTAGTTGAAACTCTCTGTGACCAAGCATAACATGAGGACACGTGGGTGTTGAACATTGGGACACTTCTAAGAATGGAGGAGGAAGGAAGACGTGACTCAGTCCTGAGTGTGGTCACCCAGAAGGTAAGAAACCCCCTTACCCCGACATGTGTCCATCCTTCATTCTCCATTCTATAAAAATGGCAGTGATATTAGTCTATGAACACGGTTCATTTAGTCATTTGCACTTTGTTTGCTCCACATACACTATATTACCAAAAGTACTGAGACACCTGCCTTTACACGTACATAAACATTAATGGCATCCCAGTCTTAGACAGTAGGGTTCAATATTGAGTGGGCCCACCCTTTGCAGCTATAACAGCTTCAGCTCTTCTGGGAAGGTTTAGGAGTGTGTCTATGGGAATGTTTGACCATTCTTCCAGAAGCACATTTGTGAGGTCAATCAGTGATGTTGGACAAGAAGGCTTGGCTCACAGTCTCCATTTATCCCAAAGGTGTTCTTTTGGGTTGAGGTCAGGACTCTGTGCAGGCCAGTCAAGTTCCTTCACCCCAAACTCGCTCAGCCATATCTTTATAGACCTTGATCTGTGCACTGGTGCGCAGCCATGTTCCCACAAAATTGGACCACAACATTTTCTATAACAGGAAGTTCTCTTAACTCCCTTAAGGTTCCAACCCATTAAAAACAACCCCACGCCATAAACCTCCCTCCACCAAATAATTTCATGCACAAACAAGGGCCCCCCACGCCTGTCTAACTGTAATTTCAAATTTCCCACAAAATTGAGCGGCTTCGGGCTTCGACCACAACATTTTCCAATTTTTGCGGCCGCTGGGAAGTCTGCGTCGTTTTCTCTTGGTACGCTGATGCCTTAAGAGTTCCCTTAACTATGGCCGCCGTTCCCGCGTCGATTTTTTTTTTTTTACTAAGGGGCCAGGCCCAACCCATGTAAAATAACCCCACACCATAATCCTCCCTCCACCAAATGATTTGGACCAGTGCACAAACAAGGTCTTTAAATAGATGGGGGTGTTTGAGCTGGAGAAACTTGATTGGCCTACACAGAGTCCTGACCTCAAACGGACAGAACACCTTTGGGATGAATTGGAGCAGAGACTGCGAGTCAGGCCTTCTCGTTCATATCAGTGCATGACCTCGCAAATGTGCTTCTGGAAGAATGGCCAAAGGGTGGGCAAACTCAATATTGAACCCTGCAGACTAACACTGGCATGCCATTAAAGTCCATCATGCTCGTCACCCCCATTTTCCCTGGCGGACACCAGACTTGGCCTTGGGGCTGTGTAGTGAGTATCTAAGTTTGTCCCCGCCTTGTTGGGACATAGCCGCTAGATGCCCTAAGTTACCTGTCCCTATTATGTCTTTTAACCCATTTATTTCATGTACAATTATTGTGTGAATTGCCATTTGTATTGCATGCTATGTAGCAGCATATTTAGTGTAAGTCATGTGACTACCTATTTATTTGATACAATGTAACAATAAAATATGTACTGTAATATTTTATGTTTCTGTTTATATTTGACATTGCGGTTGCCTCATTTAAAGTCCCACAGCTCTCCTTTTCTACAAATCAATTAAGGGATGGAGGTCGCCATGTGTGCTATAGTGTGTGTGCGCCAGATCACATCCAATTCACTGTAAAGTCCATGTGTGTAAAGGCAGACATCCCAATACTTTTGGTAATATTGGGGGTTATTTACTAAAAACAAATCCAGTTTGCACTACAAGTGCAAAGTGCAAAGTGCACTTGAAATTTCACTGAAGTGCACTTTGAAGTACAGTCGCTGTAAATCCGAGAGGGGCATGCAAGGAATTAATATAACAGCATTTTAGCTTCCACAAAATTCAATAATAAAATCAGCAGATCTACCCCTCAGATCTACAGTGACTGCATTTCACTTGTAGTGCAAAGTGGATTTATCTTTTGTAAATAACCCCCATGGTGTATGTGCATTTTTTTTTATATATATTTGTTTTTATTTTAGAAATAGGGTCATGTAACAATACAATGTACTTTGGATATAGTAGCCTAAAAGAACAACCATACAGGTGACAGTTGAGATAGTACGCAAAGAACACAGAGATGCACTGTAAATAGGAGAGTAGAAAGAAACCATCCATTTGTCACAGATCATCCTATATAATGTGTAAGTGAGCAAAGGTCACCAGGGTGCCAACCCAAGAGAGTTGAATTAATGCCTAGCATCCACATTTTTACCAATGAGGTCAAAGAGGAACCAGGGTGGAGTCCACATGCTAGAAATGGGGGGAGTAGGGACATATACTAAGCAGATTTATTGGGAAGTAGCGTAGGTGGAAGTAGGGCCATATGGCAGGATCGATAAGGGAAGGGCATGGGGAGGGCTAGAATGCATGTAAGCCCTAAAAGTTGGATACCTCGAAACTGGCAAGAGTTGGAAAGCACTACAATAAGAGAGTGGATTAACGAAGCGGAGGAGACACATAATTTGGAATATTTGACATTTAGTGGGGAAGAAGAAATTAAGGATTTTTGCAAATTAATGGAAGGACTGGATGGAATTCAAGATAACAGGAGATATGTGGTGATGGTGGGAATAGAGGAAGAGGGGAGGCAGGGGGCAACGCTAGTTGGGAGATGACAATCAATGTGAGAGAAATATAATGCCTCGTACACAAGATCGGAATTTCCGATGGGAAAAAGTCAGACAGTGTGTATGCCCCATCGGAAATTCTGATGAATTCCATCAGAGTTTACATAGAGAACATGTTCTCTTTTCCTCTGATGGAATTCCGATGTGAATTTGGTCAGACAAAGGTCCGGTCGTGTGTACGGGGCATTAGATAAAGTGTATCAATAATGCTGCGTGGCAAATGTTTTATATTTTGATATTGTGACAATTAACAAAGAAATAATAATAATAATAAAAAAAAAAAGTAAAATAGCATATCTTTTTAGCCAGTTTCTGGCCAATAGCAGATAAAAAAAGAATGGGGGTAAGCCAGGCAGGAATTATTCGATACCCCGCTGTAGTATAGAAAGATGGGATGGGTAAGGAAAGAAATGTGGGAGTAAAAGGATGGCCAGGGCCCAGGCATCTTGAGGTCAAAGGATAAAGATCAAATTGGGGGATTGTAGTGAAAAAGAAGGATTCAAATATATAATAAAGTGTGCCAGTAAGATGTTTTTTCTTGTATGTTCCTACAATTTTTTTTTATTGTACTTTTAAAAATGACTTTGCGAAGAGCCAGTGAGTGAAATGGGAGGAGAAAGTGTCACTTTGCACTTCTCTTGCCCCTTTATTTTGCTGGTTTATCATTCCTGACCAGCCTGCTGGTCAACCCCCTGATCTGTTGTCTTGCACCTCCCACTGGGTACTTTAGTTGTCAATGTGAAAAAAGGGAAATAAACTGCGCTAATGTGCCAAAAACAGCCCGTGTGACCACGGGTTTACAAAAAATGCTGGTGAAGCAAATATAAAGCTGCGACTTGCTGTGTCACATCAAACGGTGATCAAGAATAAAAATAAATAAAAGTTGCGCTAAAAACTTATAAGGAAATATATAAATAAAACGTATATAAACATATGCTGAGATAGAATTAAAAAATATCAGTCCTTATGTGTTGATGGTGAACAAATTATTATAGTGAAAAATATCTTGCATCAAAAATCAACATAAAGAGGGAAAGAATCTTCCTCCACCTGTGTGAAAGTCCTTAACCACTTAAGACCCGGACCAATACGCTGGTAAATGACCCAAGGTGTTTTTGCGATTCGGCACTGCGTCGCTTTAACAGACAATTGCGCGGTCGTGCGATGTGGCTCCCAAACAAAATTTGAGGGCGTCCTTTTCTTCCCAGGTACATGTAGAAATAGATTCTGGGCTTTCTTTTGGTGGTATTTGATCATCTCCTTACTCTGCGATGCCAAATTTTTTTTTTTTTTTTGCGCTATATACAAAAATAGAGCGACATTTTTGAAAAAAAAAACACTATTTTTTACTTTTTTGTTAAATAAATCAAATAAACAAAATTTTAGTCAAACATTTAGGCCAAAATTTATTTAGCCACATGTCTTTAGTAAAAAAAAAAAAATTGCAATAAAGAAAAAAAAATAGCTACCTAGCGGGAACAGCGACACTAATACAGCGATCAGAAAAATGATCGCTTAGTGATGCTGGCAATAGGGAGTGAAAGGGTTAACTAGGGCGGTGATCAGGGGGTTAAAACTTTATTAGGGGGGTGGGGGGGCTGTGTATATCCTGAACCTAACACTGTGTAACTGACTTTTACACTGCCTGTCACACTGACACTAAATGCAGTGATTAGATCACTGTCCTGTGTCCTGTGTATACATTCAGTGACACTGTGACAGGGGGGGTGTATACTGGGGGGCAGATCGCAAGGGGTTAAGTGTGCCTGTGTATATGTGTGTGTGTGTCAGTGTAGTGTATACTGTCCTGTGCACACTTACTGTGAGGTGTTTCTCTCGTCGCAGCGGTTGGAAATACCGCTGCGATGAGAGATTACATCACTTCCCCCTTCCTGTGTAAACACAGGAGGAGGAAGTGACAGGGCGGGGGAGCGCAGCGATTGGCTGGGAGCGATCGCGGGGGGGGGCGGGCAAAGACGTACATCCGCCCGCTCGTCCCGGATCGCTCCCGGAGACACGGGGACCGCCGCACGCGGCGGAGGGGGTCCCGATCGGACCCCCGACCCGCTACTGGGCGAGGACGTATATTTACGCCCTTGTGCCCAGCCGTGCCCTTCTGTGGACGTAAATGTGCGTGCGGTGGTCCTTAAGTGGTTAAACGGTAAGGTTAAATTGTATCACAGATGAAGTGACAATCCATCCAATGAAATCCTCCACCGATAGAGCACACAGATCTGCTTACCAGATCCTGGTGGCCCCTTATTATGAGGGACCCCAGGTAGCATGTAGACAAGAGAAATGCTGGGCTTTGCTTGATTCAGGT